>JAVTVY010011528.1:0-52715 GCA_036873755.1 Hanleya hanleyi
GACCGGAACTGACCTTTGACCCCGGCGCGCAAAGGTTTCCACCGCACCGCGGTGGAAACCTTTACACCGCGCGCCGGGGTCAAAGGTCAGTTCCGGTCACCTTTAGCGACGTACACCAAACAGAAGCGAGTATTTAAAATCCGTCACAGAGCTCTCGTCCAATCAGAAGCGAATATTTTGACTCGGTGCATTATGGGACATATCCAAGATGGCGGTTCCCAAATGGCGGATCCAACATGGCGGCTCCAAAATGGCGGCGTATGAGAGCTTCTGGACATGGACCTGATAGAAGTCTGGAATGGTGGAACATTCGTAAACATTCGGGCACTTTTACATCCGGGGACTTTTACATCCGAAGAGACACGGAAGTGCCCGAACATGATATCAGCTAGCGTGCTATAAAAGGGAAGCGGTCTGGCCGTTTCATCAGACACTCTGTCAACCACCAAGATGTTCACTTGTACTACGTGCTCGAAATCATTCACTCGTCTGCACGACTTGCGCCGCCATGAGGCTACCAAGCACGAAGGAACCGCCCGGTATAACTGTACGATATGTACACTGTCGTTTCAGCGCCCGGATCATTTACAGCGCCACACACGTGCACGCCATGAGGTACCCAAGCGTCCATGCGAAGAATGTGGTCGGCTTTTCAAACTGACCAGTCAGTTGCTGCGACACCAACGCACACGACACCCTGTTCCGCAGCCACGTTTGCAGATAGAAGAGCCCGTAGGCATCAATATCGAAACAGGGGGAACTCCCACCCATCGCACGAGGGCCGATGATGATGTCGCCCTAATTCAACAGTCAAATTCCGACGACAAGACCTTGGGCCAGATTTTGTACGACGTGGAGGGCAAAGTACACTTCGTGGACGAAGCCATAAATGTTCCCAGCGATCTGTTACACGAAGACCATCCAGTGAGTGACATTTATCGGCGCCATTGGCCCATGATCCGGCACTGTTTCTACCGTCATCGCCCTATTCAAGATATCTACAATTTCCGACTGACCGACCTCGCCCGTCTACGTAGCTACGTAGAAGCCATCTTCAAAGATCAAACTACGGCCTTCAAATTGAATCTGGCGTTTGGTTATGTGCTGCAGCATAAAGAGACAGTCCAAAAAGTCCGATATTTTTACCCGAGCAGTAACATCCGGGTATTTGACCAACCGTTTACCATCATTAACCGAGTGTCGCTAGAGACGATGCTGGAGAAACTGGACACCGTGGATCCCTTGGAATGGGCCCAACAACAACGCCCCAACACCAAGTGGACAGTGGAGAGTGTGACCAATGTTACGTTTTTCGTTACCAAGCTGACCGACCACTCCCATCGGCTGAATGCGTCACTCATGCACTGATGAATACCATAACATGCCGTACATACTCTATATGTCTACATGTTGATCGTTGACGGTACGGAGGTGACCGAAGAGACACGGATGTTACCGAAGATGTCAAGGCTCGGCCCTCGACTTGGGGATAGTTGAACTGAGTGTGCTAAAAATAGATCACCAGCTAGCGTGCTATAAAAGGGAAGCGGCCTGGACGTTTCATCAGACACTCTGTCAACCACCAAGATGTTCACTTGCACAACTTGCCAGAAGCTGTTTACTCGTCTAGATAAGTTACGACGCCACGAGGCCTCCATCCACAACGATGCCCGGTATACTTGTATAATCTGCGCACGGTCATTCAATCGGAAGGATCATTTACTGCGTCATGAGAGGGTACTCCACGCGGGTGCGACGGTACTATGTAATGATTGTGGTCGACTCTTCAAACGACCCAGTCGGTTTAGACAGCACCAACGTTTGATGCATGCCCCGTCTCTACGGTTTGGGCGACAACTTTCCACTAAAGAGGGGCCGCGGAAGGTCAGACCCAGTGAAGATGAACCCGGAGAGACGAACGCCACTGGTGATGCGATGACGAAGAGCCTGCCTATACCCACGGTCCAGGAGGGCCTGGATATCCAGCCGGACCCCACCGTTACGGTTTCGAGTCATACGCCTGACAACATCGAACATTTTCTGGACGAGCCCATAAATGTTCCTAGCGATCTCTTACAGGGCGCCCATCCAGTGAGTGACATCTATCGGCGCCATTGGTCCATGATACGGCACTGTTTCCACCGTCATCGCCCTATTCAAGATATCTACAATTTCCGACTGACCGACCTCGCCCGTCTACGTAGCTACGTAGAAGCCATCTTCAAAGATCAAACTACGGCCTTCAAATTGAATCTGGCGTTTGGTTATGTGCTGCAGCATAAAGAGACAGTCCAAGTCCGATACTTTTACCCGAGCAGTAACATCCAGGTATTTGACCAACCGTTTACCATCATTAACCGAGTGTCGCTAGAGACGATGCTGGAGAAACTGAACACCGTGGATCCCTTGGAATGGGCCCGGTTGCAACGCCCCAACACCAAGTGGACAGTGGATAGTGTGACCAATGTTACGTTCTTCGTGACCAAGCTGACCGACCAACCCATCGGGTGAATGTATTCACCCAGGCACTGATAGATACTCAGAATGCACAAGCAACTATCTGAGGATATGTTGCCTCAACGGTATCCTGGGCTGCCCGATGATGATTAGAATAAACGGTTCAAAGCGAACATGGCCGAAGATGGAACTTTCTGAAATGAAGACTTCTGATTGGACAAGAATACATCTAACGGACAGGAACGAATATGACAGATGCAAATGGTGGCCTCTGATTGGACAAGTCTTCTTGAATTGTAACACCAAGTGGATAGTGGAGATAATGACCAATGTTGCGTTCTTCGTGGTTAAACTGACCACCACCTCCATCGGATGAAAGTATTCACCCATGCACTGATAGATACTCAGAATGCGCAAACAACTATCTGAGGATATGTTGCCTCAACGGTATCCTGGCCTGCCCGACGATGATTAGAATAAACGGTTCAGATGGCACTTTCTGAAATGGAGACTTCTGATTGGACAAGAATACATCTAACGGACAGCAACGAATATGAAACATGCAAATGGTGGCCTCTGATTGGATAAGAATCTTCTTGAATTGTAAATATACCCAACGCGGCTCCCCAGCGTGGGTATGATGTAACATTGGGGAAAATAAACTATATGAAAAAAACTTCTTGTTGTTGTTGTTCTCTCATGTGTCATCCTTGTTGTTGTTGCTGTTGTTGTTCTCTCTCTGGTCTATATCATGGCGTTATGTTAGAGTGTTAAGGTGTAACGACGGGCGTTGACGGGCATCACCGCATTTCGAAGAATTAGTGACAATTCCATGGAATATCAGAGCTTCTGAGCTATTTCACCAGGGCGTTGAAGCATTAAGAATGGTGTTGGTGGGCGTTGCTACAAGATGACACCTCACACGGTCCATTTGGACCGCGGATGGTCCATCTCTACACCAAATAACATCCTTCACTGCTAAAAAAGGCCCACTTTCGCTACAACTTGTACTAATGACGTCACCAATGACGTCACAGATGCTATAAATATCCCTGAAATCAGGGTCTATACTCCGAGAGCTACAACATGATACCCCACACGACGCATTCGCAACGCGGATGGTCCATCTCTACACCAAATACCTTCCTGCACTGCCCCAAAAGGCTCACTTTCGCTAATACTCCTACTGATGACGTCATCGATGACGTCACAGATGCTTCGGACATGCCTCAATTCGGAATGTACACCCCGAGAGCTACAAAATGACACCTCACACGACGCATTCGGACTAAGGATGGTGCATCTCTACACCAAACTCACCCTCACGCACCCACAAAATGTCCACTTTCGCTACTACTCGTACCGATGACGTCATCAATGACGTCACAGATGACGCGGACACCCCTCAAATCGGAATGTACACCCCGAGAACTACAAGATGACACCTTCCAGGACGCATTCGAACCGTGAATAGCCCATCTCGACCCCAAATACCTTCATGTACTGCCCGAAAATGTCCACTTTCGCTACTACTCGTACCGATGACGTCACCGATGACGTCACAGATGACGCGAACATCCCTCAAATCGGAATGTACACCCCGAGAACTACAAGATGACACCTTCGAGGACGCATTCGAACCGTGAATAGCCCATCTCGATCCCAAATACCTTCATGTACTGCCCGAAAATGTCCACTTTCGCTACTACTCGTACCGATGACGTCACCGATGACGTCACAGATGACGCGAACATCCCTCAAATCGGAATGTACACCCCGAGAACTACAAGATGACACCTTCCAGGACGCATTCGAACCGTGAATAGCCCATCTCGACCCCAAATACCTTCATGTACTGCCCGAAAATGGCCACTTTCGCTACTACTCGTACCGATGACGTCACCGATGACGTCACAGATGACGCGAACATCCCTCAAATCGGAGTGTACACCCCGAGAACTACAAGATGACACCTTTCAGGACGCATTCGAACCGTGATTAGCCCATCTCGACCCCAAATAACTTCCTTCGCTGCCCCAAAATGGCCACTTTACTTACTACAACCAACTGCGCATGCGCAGATTAACGCGACATGCATTCAAAAACACACCATTCTGACTCTACCCCACACAAGCTTCACTTTGACACCTCACACGACCCATTCGAACCGTGATTAGCTCATCTCTAACCCAAACACACCCCTACATAGCACCCAAAATGCCTGTTTTCTATACTACGGCCAGACTGCGCATGCGCAGACTATTGAACACGGACGAACCATTAGTGTAGTCAAGTGCTCCTCCACGAGAGCTTCAAAATAAGACCTCACTCGACCCCATTGGACCATGAGTGGCCCACCTAGACTCCAACATGTCCACCCCGTATGGGCCTATACACCCATAGCCATGCAGTATAGGCCTATGGGCCTACCCAGGCCTCGGTGACTTTTTTCAAAAATTTCACCGATTCGCTCCGCAACACTTCCTATCGTGTTCTAAATGACGAGACGAGTAAAACGAGACCCCACAACCCTACCGCAAATGTATAGAAGTGGGTTTCCCAGTAGGATAAACATTGAACCTATACCCCAGTATGGGTCTATATGGGGCTCGGTGACTTTTTTCAAAAATTTCACCGATTCGCACGGGGACACTTCCTATCATGTTCTAAATGACGAGACGAGTAAAACGAGACCCCACAACCCTACCGCAAATGCATAGAAGTACGTTTCCCAGGGGGACAAACATTGATCCTATACCCTCAGTATGGGACTATATGAGGCTATATCGTACTTTTTCAAAAATTTCACCGATTCGCACGGGGACACTTCCTATCATGTTCTAAATGACGAGACGAGTAAAACGAGACCCCACAACCCTACCGCAAATGTATAGAAGTACGTTTCCCAGGATGGTCCTATACCTCCCATACCCCATATAGGCATTTTCCCGTAATTTAGGATAAAGTCCGTATTCCGTATTTTTTCAGGAAAATTTTTACATACACCCACCCTGGAACTAGGGGAAGATAACTCTGTTGATAGACAAGCCCCGTTAAGCCCGGCGACCTATATACCCCTCATACCCCATATAGGCATTTTTCCAGGTTTTTCGATAAAGTCCGTGTTCCGTATTTTTTTTTTCAGGAAAAATTTTACATGCAGCCACCCAGCCATCAAATACCCCTTCACCTAGGCTTCACGTTGATACCTCACTCGACCCCATTCGACCATTAGGGGCTCCCCTAGATGCCAAAACGTCTATTTTCATACCCTTGGGCCACCGCGCATGCGCAGAATGACCCTAATTCAACCCCACACCCAGTCCATCAGATGCCCCTTCATGAATGCTTCACTTTGATACCTCACTCGATCCCATTGGACCATTAGGGGCTCCCCTAGCTCCAAAAAGGCTATTTTCATGCCCTTGGGCCACCGCGCATGCGCAGAAGGCCGATATGTCAACCCCACACCCAGTCCATCAGATGCCCCTTCACGAATGCTTCACTTTGATACCTCACTCGACCCCATTGGACCATTAGGGGCTCCCCTAGCTCCAAAACGTCTATTTCCATACCCTTGGGTCACCGCGCATGCGCAGAATGCCGATATTTCAACCCCACGCCCAGTCCATCAGATGCCCCTTCACGAATGCTTCACTTTGATACCTCATACGACTCCATTGGCCCATTAGGGACTCCCCTAGCTCCAAAACCGCTATTTCCATACCCTTGGGCCACCGCGCATGCGCAGAATGCCGATATTTCAACCCCACACCCAGCCCATCAGATGCCCCTTCACGAATGCTTCACATCGATACCTCACTCGACCCCACTAGACCAGTAGTCAATCTCCTAGCTCCAAAAAGGCTATTTTCATACCCTTGGGCCTCCGCGCATGCGCAGAATGCCGATAGTTCAACCCCGCGCCCAGCCCATCAGATGCCCCTTCACCTAACCTTCAATTTGATACCTCACTCGACCCCATCGGTCAACTAGGGGCTCCCATAGCTCCAAAAAGGCTATTTTCATACCCTTCGGCCGCCGCGCATGCGCAGAAGGCCGATATGTCAACCCCACACCCAACCCATTAGATGCCCCTTCACCTAAGCTTCACTTTGATACCTCACTCGACCCCATCGGACCATTTTATCTAGGGACTACTTTTTCTCCGCGGAAGCTTTTTCCCGAGACCGAATCACCGCCAAAACCGCGGCCAAACCGCATCACCGCGCATGAATACATTTTTTTTTTTTTTTTTTTGCCGGAACTTTTTTTTTTTTTTTTTTGTCAATGCACACCCCCCCAATAACCCCCCAATGCCCGAGTTGTCTCCCTTGCATCCATAGTGTAGAGATGGCGCCACACCCTCAATTGTGACGTCATTTTTACATCCGGGGGAAAGTTGGCTTTAGTTGCCCTTTATACACTACTCACGGACAAAGATTCATCTCTGCACCTAGCAAACCGAATAGCTCAAAATCACTCCGCCAGAACGTGGTCTTTATTTGACGGTAGACATGTGCTGCTGTGTGATGGCGACCAAGCCAGTTTATAACAAATGGCATACGCTGCATGTATCACGAATATTACATTTCCTCAACAGCTTCGTCTATCGAGTTCGATTATGGATATCGGTGTGTAAATGCAGATCACCAAAACTGGATAACGAGCGTCACGATACCAGGACTAGCTTAATTAAGCAGATCACCACCAGAGGGCACTGTTAACATCTTTCGGTACTAGATGGCGCTATGATCATATACTCGCTTTCATCGTACTCTTTCAGTTCTATGTAGTCTTCGTTTGATTCAAGGAATTTTTCTATAAACTGCACACTTTCAGAGAAGGGGGGTCATGTTTCCTGTTTCATCCACCAGCATAGTCTCATGATTCTATACCTACACAAAGAGAATGGAGAATGGAAATTAAAAAAAAGTGTTTTAAACTCAATTCTGATAGAGATGTAATCATGGTAACAGCATTGTCTTTCTAGAATTTTTATTAATATTCCGTAATAACCCAACTGAGTCTTAAACCATCTAAGCCAATCAGTTATGTTTAAAATAAAATACAATATAATTGATTTATCTAACTTACGAACTTATGACTCAATATTTGACAGAACGAGTAACACCCATGAGATAGTACATAAACAACGACAGACGTTAGAAGAGTACGGCGAACGTATATTTATGAATATTTCATGTTGACGAGGGATCTATCTCTCTATCATGTCCCATGGGAGCAATAGTCTCCGAGTCGACTATCAGCCCTAGCGACCACACAGAAGAAGGTTCCAAAGGGAAACGAACAATAATTAATTTAGTATACTGATTGTCTTAACCCTATCTGGTTGGGCGTTTTGGGACCTGATGTGGCCGGGGGGGGGGGGAATACCGTCCCCCCCTAATTATTTTTCTTACCCCTTGAGCTAGGGGGCTGAAAGTTACCACAATATACCCTTGGGTCAACCTCTAACAGAAAATGTAAAAAAAAATCCAAGATGGCTGCCTTGATGACGTCACAATGACGTCATTTTCAAAAACGACATTTTTTGGTCGATTTTTCAGTCAGATTTTCCGAATTTTTTATTTATGCAATTTCTCCGCACAAACTGCATGATAAATTAGTAAATATTAATGTGATGTGAAATAAAATAGTTTTTGCCCGCTTTTCATCTCGGAAAAGCAGAAATTTTGAAGAAATATGACAAAAACATCACTTTTCTGGGACCCCACGTGGCCGCCATCTCGAATTTTCCCATGATCCTCTTATCGGGGTGGTTATGCAAATAGGCTCGAAATGACCCCAATATGATAAACTATAAAGTCACGGAGTTTCAGCTCTCCATTTTTTGTCGTTCCGGAGATAGCGCAGAAAGTTTGGTAGGGGGAGCCATTTCGCCCCCCCCCCCCCTCCCCCCACCCCCCAGGCCAGGTAGGGTTAACTTGCTTGGGAAAGACTAATTTATATGCACAATATTCAAGCCTCCTGTCAGGATGGTACTATTGGAAAAACTTATCTCCTGAAGAGTTCGTTCCCCTGTCACCAGCTAATATCTTCTCATATTCCTACGAAGTAGGCTACAGATCGCAAATTGTCCGGTAATGAGTGAGTGAGTCAGTCCATCTGAATCCTTTCGTCGGCAAAATAAGGAGAACCGTTGACATTAGAACCTTGATTTTTGGCATGAACGTGCATTAGGGCATTGTTACCAGCAAGTTCTGAGCTGATCGAATTTATTTATAATTAATTTTTCTGAAATAATTCTGATTAAAATTAGATTTATAATTAACACTTCAGTATATTGTAATAGATACATACCATCCATGTGGCCTTTAACAGTATCATGTTCCTTTTATGACCATGAAGCCTTATCAGTGGATTTAAAAGTCATTAAGGCTTGTCCTTGGAACAAACACAGAGAGAGGCTGTATCGAGCCTTGTGGTTTTTAACAGTGATTTATATCGAAGCCCACTGAGATAAGGCTGGTTTCTACTCTGCTGCTTGTCACATCAAATTACAGTGGTCGGTGTCCTGTCAACTATCCTGGAACATTTCCTAGCTTAGACATTAAACTGCCCGCTAAACTTGCCATCAAATGTGATCAGGCTGGGAGTACAAGAATGTGCGGTGTATTTTCTGTGGACTGTGTAGGCTGTACAGTCTGAATGAAGACAGCCTAGCAGAATTAGTTAACGTTTATCAATGAAGAAAATCACCGATCAACCGCCATAGAATATAATGTGAAACAAGAAAACCGGAATAGTACATTCCTCAGATTGCCGATGCCCAAAATGTGTTGTCTCATATATCTAGATAACAACGTGATGTAGAGATGCTATTTATTCGTCTTTGTACCGGTTATACTCAGGAGAATGACATAGAATCATTATTATCTTGTGCATAGAAGGTGTTGGTCGTGAGTTGAATTACCGTAAACTACATAAATGCTACCTTTCTACTATAGTGATATATATAAAAAATTGTCGTATTGTTGGGAAAATAATGTGATTCAAAAAGTTGTTTTGATCCTGTACAAGGGCACTGAAAACCATTAAAGAGATGTAAATGTATTTTCACACGTAAAGCTTGAAATCTACTGAACCTATATTATTCAATCTGTTTCCTTTAATTAGAAAATTGTAAAATTAAATCGGCGAGTGTTATTTATTTTGGAATGAAGGCGCATTAGGAGACTGTTACCAACAAGTTCTGAGCTGACCTACTTTTGATGAAAATTTCTGGTGATTTTTGATGAAAATCACTGGCGATTCTGACTTGGGCAGTGCCCATCTTAATATATGCAGGATTTCAACTGGGTGTGGGGATTTCCAAGAGTTCAGTTCGCGTTCGAGTCCTAATGCCTACTGTACTTCGTAGGTCCTGTGACGTTAGTCACACTGCCATGTTCCTACGAAGTAGGCTACAGATCGCAAATTGTCCGGTAATGAGTGAGTGAGTCAGTCCATCCGAATCCTTTCGTCGGCAAAATAAGGAGAACCATTGACATTAGAACCATGATTTTTGGCATGAACGTGCATTAGGGCATTGTTACCAGCAAGTTCTGAGCTGACCGAATTCTGATGAAAATTTGATTTTTAATTATTTTTTTTATTATTTATTGATAGCTCAGCGACTGCACTGTCATGTCCATTGGGAACCATTGGCTGTATGTTTCACTGTATACATTGTATATAACACAGTACAAAACGTGATGGGATAATGAAATAGGAAATGATAATTTTCCATCATTTGTTAGTGCATTTATCTTCACTGCTATTACCAACATTACCATTACATTCTTAATACACAGAAGTAAGTATATCGTTATAGATAGTAACTGTGGTCTTTAACGTGTATCCTATTTCACATCCAAACATGTCATCACCGACCAAATCAGGCTTCAAATTTAGGTCATATTGCCACTGCTGGTGAAATATCCTACATCAACCAATTAAGTCAGACTATGCAATAACCCAGCAGAACAAAGATAGATGTGGTATCCTTCAGATTAGCCTGTGAGCGACAATGATAAAAGTTTACTGACGGTGAAACAAAGCCATCCTGCAAGCCACCCAAGGAATTTACCAGCTTGTGTTGGGAAATTTTGTTGGTATCATGTAAGTTGTTTAGTAGTTTACTCATTCAAATCTCCATACCATATTTTCTGTTATTCAACAGACAAATTTCTTTACTGGTTTTAATTGTTTAAGTTTTACTGGGTTTCAACCGCTACAGATAGTAACATAGTACTGATACTGTAGAAAAGTATCACACTGGGATATAATTAAACAAAAACATTACATGTGTAATTATGTCTAAATTTTTCTTGTCATTTCAAATTTTGATTCCTTGATTAAGGGATACAGAATCACTGGCACGGAGTGTTGTTGGTGTGTCACAGAATCACTGCCACAGAATGTGTTGGTGTGTCACAGATTCACATCAGCACTGGTAAACTATTCATTCAATCCCATCACTTTTAATCTTCAACAAAATATTCAATATTGTTTTAATCGAAAATTTCTGGTGATTTTTGATGAAAATCTCTGGTGATTCTGACTTGGGCTGCATGTGCCCATCTTAATATAGGCAGGATTTCAACTTGGGGCTGGGGGGGGGGGGGGGATTGCCAAGAGCTCAGTGCCTGTCCTAATGCCTACCTTACTTCGTAGGTCCTGTGACGCATAGTCACACTGCCATGTATTTAAGATCTAGTAATAAACATTTATGTATAATAGCAAATAATGAACGCTGGCATTTTGCCGTCAACAGATTTTATAATTAATGTTCTATTCCTACGAAGTAGGCTACAGATCGCAAATTGTCCGGTAATGAGTGAGTCAGTCAGTCCATCCGAATCCTTTCGTCGGCAAAATAAGGAGAACCGTTGACATTAGAACCTTGATTTTTGGCATGAACGTGCATTAGGGCATTGTTACGAGCAAGTTCTGAGTTGACCGAATTCTGATTAAAATTTGATTTATAATTATTTTTTTTATTATTTATTGATGGCTCAGCGAGTACACTGTCATGCCCATCGGGAAGCCTTGGCTGTATGTTTCACTGTATACACAGTGGTGGGATATGCCATCCGTAATTGTTTTTTCCTACGAAGTAGGCTACAGATCGCAAATTGTCCGGTAATGAGTGAGTCAGTCAGTCCATCCGAATCCTTTCGTCGGCAAAATAAGGAGAACCGTTGACATTAGAACCTTGATTTTTGGCATGAACGTGCATTAGGGCATTGTTACCAGCAAGTTCTGATCTGAAATAATTCTGATTAAAATTAGATTGATAATTAACACTTCAGTATATTGTTATAGATACACACTGTGTATGTAAACTGTAGCCTTTAACGTGTATCCTATTTCACATTGGCCACACAAGGCTTGAGCCTTCAAATTCAGGTCAAATTATCCACAGCTAAAAATACCCTGTCCCACTGTATGGCACAGGGCCCTGAGGTTAATCTTAAGTACTGCATATACCCTCAAACAATCAGCGCTGTTTCCATAACGAAGCTGAGGTGGTTTAACGTTTATCAATGAAGAAAATCACCGAACAACCGCCATAGAATAACAAGAAAACCGGAATAGTACATTCATCAGATTGTCGATGCCCAAAATGTGTTGTCTCATATATCTAGATTACAACGTGATGTAGAGACGCTATTTATTCGTCTTTGTACCGGTTATGCTCAGCAGAATGACATAGAATCTTGTGCATAAAAGGTGTTGGTCTTGAGTTGAATTACCGTAAACTACATAAATGCTACCTTTCTACTATAGTACTATATATAAAAATTTGTTGTATTGTTGGGAAAATAATGTGATTCAAAAAGTTGTTTTGATCCTGTACAAGGGCACTGAAAACCATTAAAGAGATGTAAATGTATTTTCACACGTAAAGCTTGAAATCTACTGAACCTATATTATTCAATCTGTTTCCTTTAATTAAAAAATTGTAAAATTAAATCGGCGATCGTTATTTATTTTGGAATGAAGTCGCATTAGGAGACTGTTACCAACAAGTTCTGAGCTGACCTACTTTTGATGAAAATTTCTGGTGATTTTTGATGAAAATCACTGGCGATTCTGACTTGGGCGATGCCCATCTTAACATAGGCAGGATTTCAACTGGGGGTGGGGATTTCCAAGAGTTCAGTTCGCGTTCGAGTCCTGTACTTCGTAGGTCCTGTGACGTTAGTCACACTGCCATGTATATGCTATGCACTTCAAATTGCAAGATTTTAGCACGGAGTGCAAGAAGCACGGAGTTCCTCATCTCTTCTCTCGTCTGACCGGGATATGGGGAAGCGCCTGTGAGATATGCAAAAGAACAAGTTTTCCCGTGATTCCAAGTATACATGCTACATGCTATATACTGTATTTAATAGCAATTTATCTTGTTGGTAATTTCAGAACTCAATATCTACTTCAGATGCAGGCAGTCTAACTTTATGAACGTTCGTGAGATGCCGTACATCTTTGTTCGCAAACCAACGTTCTCACTTGAACTACCTGTATCTCTCACACTTCCATGTAGAAACCGTAAACACCTTTCAACAGGCGTCTTGCACAATGGGACCAGAGCATCTCAATTGGAATTGCTTGTTCTGGTATTTGATTTATTTATTTATTTGTTTGTTTATTTATTTATTTATTTATTTATTTATTTGACCATATTTATACAGGGTAGCCTGTTCAGTGAAAAACACTGATCTCCCACAGAGCCCTGTTACATGCTCACAGCCACACCACAGTAATAAACTATAACACTATCACAGAATTATGTAAAAATATCATAAATATACACCATAAGAATATGAGACAGAACTATATACAGACGTTAATACCCCATTGGTCCGATGATCCTTTTAAGGGGCATTTAAAAATTTAAAATATAATGTTTTAAATTGACCAGATGTAGCTTGTGTAACTACTAGAGGCAAGGAATTGTACAACATGGCACCTCTGTAATTCAGAGTACGTTTCCCTGTTTCAAGATGGTTCTGAGTGAGTGATAATAGGCCATTTGCTGCCGATCTTGTATTGTAGTTGTGCAACTTCTCCGTTGACACATTCATGTACAAACTGGCACACATGAAAATCTTGTCTACAAGAGAGTTTGTGCCAGTGAAGCTGTCTCAACATAACATCAATGTGGGCACATTTGCCCTCATGAAGGATTACCCTAGCTGCTCTATTCTGCAGCAGCTGCAGTTTAGACTGTAAGGTCTTGCAGCAATTAGACCAGATTATGTCACAATAGTCGAAGTGAGGGAGGATAAGTGTGGTATACACAGTAAGCAAAGCACGATGATTTAGGTATTTTCTGACTCGTGCCAGAACAGCAATACGCTGGGAAATCTTACTGGTTAGTTTGCTCATGTGAATTTTCCACGTGAGCTGTGGGTCAAACCAAAGACCCAAGTATTTGAAAGAATCAACATTTTCCAGAGGTTCTCCGTTGACCTTAATCTCCATAGTTCCGGCCCCAGTCAGTCTTTGACTGGTCTCAAATAGCATAGTTTTGGATTTATTAATATTTAAACTGAGTCTGTTTCGAGCTAACCATTCACTTACAATTGTCATTTCCATATTCAAGACACGTGCAATTTCCTTACTATCTTTCGCGGGGAAAAATAATGCAGTGTCATCCGCATAGAGAACAACTTTGCAAGTTTGTATTTCATTCGAAAGGTCATTAATATAAATAATAAATAGCAGCGGACCAAGTATTGACCCCTGTGGAACGCCACACGTCACCTGTTGGGATTCTGAGTTATGGCCGTTCACATTAGTAGTTTGTTTCCTATGAAATAAGTAATTTGAGAACCAATCACTTTCCAGTCCCGCGACTCCAAACTGAGTTTTGAAAGTAATCACTTATGATCCACGGTATCGAACGCCATTTTCAGGCCCAGAAAAACAGCACCCGTTAGGAGGCCAGCTTCCATATTTTTGAGCAGATAATCCGTGACATCCGACAGAGCGGTAGCAGTGGAGCGTTTGGGGCGGAAGTCTGATTTAACCTTATTTAACAGATTATATTTGACAAGAAAGTCATACAGCTGATTATGAACTGCTCTCTCCGTGATTTTCATGATGACTGGCAAAACTGCAATAGGTCTAAAGTTGTTCAGGTTATCTTTGTCACCATCCTTATGTACTGGTGTGACTTTGGCCTGTTTCCAGTCTTCAGGGAGAGTTCCAGTTTTCGGAGACCAATTAAAACTGTTGGTTAGTGGTGCAGAAATACATGGTGCAGCACTTTTCAAGAGCCTACTGCTCAGGCCATCAAGTCCAGTGGCCTTAACAACAGATAATGTACGCAACTGTCTGAAAAGTTGATTGGTTAACTCGACTAAAATCAACTAACAGGAAGTGGCAATTACAGAATCTGATTGCATATTTGGAAGTGGCAATTACAGAATCTGATTGCATATTTGGAAGTGGCAATTACAGAATCTGGTTGCATATTTGGTATTGTAAGTTCCCCCTTACATTGGCAAATTGAAGGCCCGGATGTCAAACGAACACTATCACAGATTGTTAGTTATGTAACCTGAATTCGGTCCCATGGTTAAGTAAACATGTAGGCCTAGTTACAGAATTCGGTCCCATGGATATGTAAACATGTAGGCCTAGTTACAGAGGAACCATTTGATTCTGGTGTGAAAAAATAATCCAGTGCTAGTAATTTTAACTTCCTTTCAATACTTTCCTATATGATGGCCAATTATTCCACACTAGGACATATATCAGTTGTTAGATAAAAATGTAAGATGATTAATCTTTATTTACATCGGCCCCTCCTTGATATAGCGGAACGTGTATATCGTCAAGAAGGCTACATATGATAAATTCTTTTGTCGATCTAGTTCAGTGCGCATACACGCTTGTATAATAACGGCTATTATTACAGAAATCACGATAACGATAGTCGTGTAAGAGACTCGGAATGGTATGAAGAAAGGAAGAGCTGAGACTGTAAGAGAAAAGATCCCTGGATCAGTAGTATACAGCGCGTAAATTGAACTAATTTTCACCCGGATGTAACTATGACGTCACCACTTCCGATGGTGGCGCCATCTGTATACATTGGTGGCAAAAACCCGCACTAGGGGGAGACAACTCTGGCTGTGTCGTTAATCATCCTCTGGACATGTCCAGACTTGTCATTGGCAATGGCGGATCACTATAGTTCGGTTAAGCTTTGTATTCATCCGCGGTGATGCGGTCTGGCAGCATTTTAGACGGCCATGTTGGAAAAGGGGGCGTATTTTTAGACGGCCATGTTGTAAAATGGCGGTGTTTATAGACGGCGCAAGGGAGCAAACGAGGCGGTGGGGAGGTCACGGGGAGAAAAAACCCTCACATTACCCTAAAAAAAACCTCTAAGCCATATAATAATAATAAACATAATCCTATGTTAATAGGATCAGTCTAGCATCTGTACCACCCTAGGGTCGAGCGTATATTGTCCCGTGTATCTCCGCAAAAAATCAACAAACAAAATGGCGGCTCCAGGATGGTGTGGGGACGCCCTTTCCACATCACGGCGTCGATCCTAACCATAGCGCCATCTGCACACACTGACGCAAGGGAGACAACTCGTGTGGCCCAAGGGTATGGAAATAGCCGTTTTGGAGCTAGGGGAGCCAACAATGGTCCAATGGGGTCATATGAGGTATCAAAGTGAAGCATTCGTGAAGGGGCATCTAATGGGCTGGGTGTGGGGTTGAACTATCGGCAATCTGCGCATGCGCGGTGGCCCAAGGGTATGGAAATAGCCGTTTTGGAGCTAGGGGAGCCACAAATGGTCCAATGGGGTCATATGAGGTATCAAAGTGAAGCATTCGTGAAGGGGCATCTAATGGGCTGGGTGTGGGGTTGACATATCGGCATTCTGCGCATGCGCGGTGGCCCAAGGGTATGAAAATAGCCGTTTTGGAGCTAGGGGAGCCCCTAATGGTCCAATGGGGTCGAGTGAGGTATCAAAGTGAAGCATTCGTGAAGGGGCACCTGACTGGACTAGGGGCTCGTGCGTTGTCACCATTCTGCGCATGCGCGGTGGCCCAAGGGTATGAAAATAGCCGTTTTGGAGCTAGGGAAGCCAATAATGGTCCGATGGGGTCGAGTGAGGTATCAAAGTTAAGCCTAGGTGAAGGGGCATCTGATGGGCTGGGTGTGGGGTTGAAATAGCGTCATTCTGCGCATGCGAGGTGGCCCAAGGGTATGGAAATAGACGTGTTGGAGCTAGGGGAGCCACTAATAGTCCAATGGAGTTGTATGAGGTATCAAAGTGAAGCCAAGGTGAAGGGGCATCTGATGGGCTGGGTGTGGGGTTGAAATAGGGTCATTCTGCGCATGCGCGGTGGCCCAAGGGTATGCAAATAGACGTTTTGGAGCTAGTTGAGCCACTAATAGTCCAGTGGAGTTGTATGAGGTATCAAAG
Organism: Hanleya hanleyi; assembly: GCA_036873755.1. Taxonomy (NCBI): domain Eukaryota; kingdom Metazoa; phylum Mollusca; class Polyplacophora; order Lepidopleurida; family Hanleyidae; genus Hanleya; species Hanleya hanleyi. The sequence goes on from JAVTVY010011528.1 coordinate 16,925, forward strand.
TGAAGCCTAGGTGAAGGGGCATCTGATGGGCTGGGTGTGGGATTGAAATAGGGTCATTCTGCGCATGCGCGGTGGCCCAAGAGTATGAAAATAGACGTGTTGCGATGTAGGGGAGTCCCTAATGGGCCGATCGAGTTGAGTGGGGTATCAAAGTGAAGCTTATGTGAAGGGCATCTGATGGGGTGGGTGTGCGGTAGGAATATCATTCTGCGCATGCGCAGACGCAATGCGGAGCTCTCGTCCAATCAGAAGCGAGTTTTTCAAATCCGTCACAGAGCTCTCAGCCAATCAGAAGCGAGTATTTTGACCCGGTGCATTATGGGATATATCCAAGATGGCGGCACGTGTGTTCAAGATGGCGGCACATCCGGTGTCGAAAATTGGCCATTTCGTCGGGATGTGGTCACCTAGTGTCGAAAACTGGACCTTGTATGGGTCCCGCTAGACGTTTTGAAACTAGGGGAGCCACTAGTGGTCCAATGGGGTCGAGTGAGGTATCAATGTGAAGCATTCGTGAAGGGGCATCTGATGGGCTGGGTGTGGGGTTGATCCACCACCAAACCGCAAGTGACGTCACTTCCGTTTTATGGTGGAGGTCATGAAGAGGTGTGCGCAGGAGTGTTCTCAACCAATCAGAAGCGAGTATTTTGACCCGGTGCATTATGGGACATATCCAAGATGGCGGCGTCCGCCTTCTGGTTCAAGATGGCGGCACGTCAGGTGTCGAAAACTGGCCATTTTTTGTCTGAATGTGGTCACCTAGTGTCGAAAACTGCACCCTGTATGAACGTACCCGAATAGACACGAAGGTGAACGACATTGAGTCCCCACAGACAGATTAGTACATGCATTCCTATGATGTTCACAGGTTACGCTCATTCACGAAGGGCCGTCACAGGGCGTAGTAGAAAAAAAGCGCATTTCTAACCTTATTCACCTTAAGTGCCACGCACGGTGTATAAACACTTACCCAACAGGTACACTATAAAGCCACCTCTCTCACCGTTCGCTTTTCATTCCCCACCATGGCAGCGAGCGGAACAGAGCTTGCGTTATTCCAACTGACGTCCGACGTCTACCTCATCGTCAATGACGATCACCTGGAGCTGATCCAAGACGCACCGCAGAAGGTGAAGATTTTGTTATCGCTATCAGGCTGGACTCTATTGACACCATTGTTACAGGGAAAAGAGCCCGAAAGGGATTTCATGCACGTGGAAGACGGCGTGCACATACGCACTGCTGGAGAGGATTCCCTTTTCCCCCGGTTGGAACAGAGTGGAGGTCCCTATATCACACTCTGTCCACCCTTATGGATGGCACTGAAAGATGTACTCCCCGCGGTGGATGACTTACTACACCCCGAGGTGAAAGAAGGGACTGTGGCTACCCGGAGGTTTACACCTGGCTGCACACTATTGTTGTACCCCAAACGAGTGGACCTCACCGATAGCGGACTTACGTGTTGGTGTACGTCTGAACCCAAAGCGCACGTCTCTTTGTCACCGGAAGGATGGACTACCTTGAAACGGGTGCTGTTGGGGGGTGGCCTGCACGGTGATAGCATTCACCTGTGTGACGACGTCTACATTTTCTGCGGTCCCTATTTTGCTCGACTCCTCTGTGTGAAGCGAGGTGGTTTTACCCTGGACCCCGATCTATGGACGGCTTTGGAACAATTAATCTCCATTGTCGATAAGGTACTATCTCTATAGGAGCCACATAACCCATGAGAATAGTACGTATCACGCACTACACCCGTAGAGCTAGGCGCGCATGTGTGACCTGGTCTATAAACCACGTCCCTCTGCATCCCACACCTTCATTTCTACGGTTGCAGAGCCATGGCGGAGATCCAGCCCTATGCGACTCGCATTTTACAGCATGCCACCGTGGTTAATTCACTCACGGGTTACCGAGCAGTGGTCCGGTCCATGTTTGCAGATGGCGACGACAACGAGGGGCGACGCCAGATCCTCAACGAGTTCACAGAAGCGGTCCTCGACAGAGTGCACTCGATGGAAAGGTGTGCCATCACTCACCACTACTGGACTATGACAGCCATCCTTGATGCTCGGGCTATGGACCAAGAACGCTCACGCCGGAACCAGCGACGGCTGGTTGGCCTCACACTAGTCTGTGCCCTATTGACCCTGGCGCTGTGGTATTGACAGTGGGACTATAAATACGAGGGTCAGACAGAGTGTGTGTCATTCAACGATCGTCATTGGAGCAAGCATGTCACCCGTCCTACGAGCCATCCTGCCCCTTACACCCCGGGTGGGGTGACACGTCTATGAAGATAAAGTCACCCTCGTGGAAGACCGTGGAGATGTTTGCTGGTCGCCCGCTGAGACCGTATCGAATACGGTTACGCTACACCGTGACGGCTGGACCAAATTTAAACGGGTGTTGAGCGGCGAGCTCGATGGACACCTCATCCACATAGACAATACCATCTACGTATACCGTGGACCCTTCTTCCCGCGTCTGCGCCGCTACCAAGACCCTACGCGAAGCTTCACCCTAGACCCCGATCTGTGGATAGCCTTCGAGAAAGTGGTGCCTATCGTGGACCAGCTGTTTACACCGGACGAACGGTCATCAGACGAGTTGGAGTGGGCTCGTGCCCTGAGAGAATCGGCGGCAGAACCCAATGAACAACTGTCTAGCCATGAACCCGACGACGATGCCATTGATTACCCGGCTAGACTCAGCCAGCCCAGTGATATGACCACCTTTTGATCTCACGGGATTCTCCCTATAAATACGAGAGACAGTCAACTCTGGTACCATTCACGTACTGACCATGACGGAGCATATGATACTGGCGTATCTCAGCTTGACCCCCGAGGTTTTCCTGCACGTGTATGCGGATAAGGTCGATATCATGGAGGAGGTGGGAGACATCTGTGATGCGGACCCTACACAACCGTGCCCGGCTCACATTCGTCTGTCCCGAGAGGGCTGGACCAAATTCAAACGGGTGTTGTCTGGTGAACTGGACGGCGACCTCATCCACTTGTGTCACGATGTGTACATCCGACGCGGCCCTTTCTTTGCTCAACTGGCTCGGCTAGATGGAGGTACAGTGCATTTTACCCTTCACCCTGATTTATGGTCTGCATTGGAAGATGCCGTGGTAGATGTGGATCAAGTGCTTATCAAGCGGTCATCAGACGAGTTGGACTGGTCATTTACCATGGACACTGTGAAAGCCAATGAAGAAAATCAGAAAGAAACTCCGGCCCAAGATATACCCGTTATAAATAAACGATAGAGCCAGGGTGCATCATCATTTTGTCACCATGAAGCGCTGGGAGAAGGTGTTGGATAACTTATACTACAGTCCCGACAGTCCGGCGGCCTATAGTGCATTGTCGGCTCTCTATCGAGCGGCCAAACCCCAGGGGATACAACGTGCCCAAGTCCGAGATTGGTTAAGAAGACAAGACACCTATACCTTAAGCGGATTTGGTCGATATGAGCGCCTTTGCCAAACACAACGATGGGAATCGGTATATCTTGACGTGCATCGATATCCTATCCAAGTATGCGTGGATGGTACCCATCCGGACGAAAACGGGGGCGAATCTCATAGCGGCGTTCAAAGACATCTTCAAGACCGGGCGCAAACCTTTGTATTTGCAAACCGACGAAGGCACGGAATTCCTCAACAGACCGTTCCAAGCCTTTCTCAAGAAACAGAAGGTCTTCTTCTTCCATACGTACAACGAGACCAAGGCTTCCGTGGTGGAAAGGTTCAACAGGACATTCAAAGGCCGCATGTATAAATATTTCACCTATAAGAATACAAGACGGTACATCGATGTTCTCCCGAAACTTGTAAGGGGTTACAATCGAGCCTATCACCGGAGTATAGAGAGAGCCCCCATTACCGTGACCCAACGCAATGAAGCCTAATCCGCCGTGTCTTGTACCCCAGGCCATCGCAGCGAACGACGAAGGCGGTGTACAAGGTCGGGGACCCTGTACGGATCAGTAAAGTCAAGGGCAAGTTCGAGAAAAGTTACTTGCCCAACTGGAGCGATGAGCACTTCCTGATTAAACGGCGCCTACCCCGACAGCGGCGAGTCTATGAACTGGAAGATCTTCAAGGGGAACCGTTGCTAGGGACGTTTTACGAGACGGAATTACAGCCTGTCGTAAAAACACAGCAAGACTACTACACGGTGGAGCAGATTTTGAAAACGGAACGTCGACGTGGCAAACTGTTTCATTTCGTCAAATGGCAAGGTTGGCCCAGTTCCTTCAATTCCTGGGTCGCTGCCAACCAGGTGAAACGACTATAAAGCCAGACACCACTGCCGTCCTCCTTCATTCCAAGCTCTACACCTACACCAAGTACACCCACTACGTCGGAAGACCCACCGGATTTCATCCCTCACAGACAACGACGACCCACGTTGTACCCACCCCCATCATCATCATCCCTCGCAGTGAACAGACAACGACGACCGACGTTGTACCGACCACCACTCCAGTTCACTCGTACGAAATTTACAAGAGCGGGTTCCCACGACAACGAATACACCTCGAACCATGGACTCTCGGTGGCAGCATCCCTTCACCTGTCTCATCGCAGGACCGACGGGTTCCGGCAAAACGCACTTCGTCAGGAAGCTCCTTCAACACGCCGACAGCATGATCACCCCACCCATTGCCCGAGTCGTGTGGTGTTACGGAGAATGGCAGGAAGCGTATGCAGCAATGCCCCACATCACGTTCGTGGAAGGCCTACCCAACCTGGCCGATTTGGAACCCGACACCTTGGTGGTTCTGGATGATCTCATGGCGGAGACGGATGCGCGGGTGACCCAACTCTTTACCAAAGGCAGCCACCATAGACGGCTCAGTATCATCTACATTGTGCAGAATCTGTTCAGTAAAAACAAAGAGCGTCGGAACATCAGCTTAAATGCCCACTACCTGGTGGTCTCCAAAAACCCGAGAGATACCACTCAACTGCTGCACCTGGCGAGACAGATGTATCCCGGCCGCACACCGTTTGCGTTGGAAGCCTTTAAAGATGCCACAACCCCTCAGCACGGGTATATGCTCTTCGACCTCAGGCAAGCCACCCCCGACCACCTTCGACTACGCACCGGCATCTTTCCCGGAGAGGCCCACCACGTGTACATGCAAAAATAATGTAAACACACCCACAGTGGCTCCCCCAGCTGGGGTCTGTGTGTTTGATGATGGGGAATAATAAAAAGAATGAATACCACAGCAGGGTTGACTTTGTCTCTGAGGTGGATAAAAAGGGCAGAGTTGTGGGTTCCAGCATTAGTTGTACATGATGTCTGCGCGAGTACGGAAGCACGCTCCCACGCTCCGTGTATTGAAGACGATCCCACCCGACTTGGTCCGAACCATTGTACGCGGTACGGACCCTGACCTTGTACGCTGTCTGTGCGAGATCGGGTACAATCTGTTAAAAGGCAACGTACCACTGACTCCGGCTCAGAAGACCAAGTTGGCCAAGCATAAGACAGGTCTCCGAACCCTAGTCCATAAGCGGGTCCCACAAACACAAAAGAAAAAGGTGTTACAGAAAGGCGGCTTTCTCGGGGCCATCTTAGCACCGTTGGCCGCTTCCGTGTTGGGTCCAGTATTGGGTGGACTCTTCGGCCGACAATGAACCACACGAAAAAAATGGTCCTCGTCGAACCTCGGTTGCTTCAAAACCTCCAATCGCCCTACCCTGTGCCACCTACGGTGAAGACCATAAACACCCTCGATGGAGAGATGCAACAGATCTTACAGAGACCGGGGTTAAGCGACAGTGAGAAAGTACAACGGTACAATGAGACGCTTCAACGGTACATGACGTTCATGGACCAATACAAAACCCTCTCTACCCCAACACCACCACCACCACCACCACGTGACAGCACCGCTCCAACAGCCGCCATTACCAGGGGTAGCACCCACAGCCCCACAGTGGGTGGAAGACGAAGTCCTGAAGAGTGTACCTGCATCGTTCAAGAAACAAGCTGGCCTGGTATTACAACGGATGAAACAGAATCCTAACATGACTTGGAATGATAAAGGCGAACTCCTGGTACAGAATCAGGTGGTCCCCGGCACCCACATGACGGATTTAGTGAATGACCTGATGCGTAAACGCAGATCGCACACGGATCCTCGAGGCTGGGAGGTCTTCGCTCAAGGCTTGAAAGACATGCATGTACCACAGGAATTGGTGGGGAACCCCCACCGCTGGGCCTTTATGCAGCGAACCCAGGAATCACCGAGTCGTGCACCACGACAGATTCCACAACCTTGGGAATCCGAATGGGAAACGCAGTCACCCCCCAAAACTCCACAACGGGCACCTTCTTTTCAAACCTTTAAAAAACCACCCTTGATCAGGACACCGCACATCTCCAGAGCCGTGACACGTAGCAAGTCAACGCGACGAACACGGCGCCGGACACAACCACCCAAGGTCTGGAACACCTATGAAAACCAACAGCAGCAGCAGGACAGCTCAGTCGCCATGTTTTACCTCACGCTACCCAGTAACAGTTCACTCGATGTGTTTCCTGACAACACCGTGGCCAAGTATGTGACTCAATTACCACAACCGTTGCATTTACCTGGCCGGTGGGAATGTGGACTGGTGGATATTCAGTACCCTTACTCGTCGTACAACGTGCGAGCCAATGAATTGTGGTACGAGGTGACCTACGAAGGAAAAGACACCCGACTCACTCTCCCCGAAGGCCAATACGATACTCCCAAGGAGTTCATGGGTGGGCTGTCAAGTCTGTTGCATTATAAGGCTCTACGGGAGGTCACGAATACTTCAAAACCCATCAAAGCCTATCCCTTCAAGAATCACGTGAACTTCGATTAAAACGCACACAACGACAAGGCAGAGCTTATCGTCACCGCCAACGCGAGTGTCGTACTGAGTCCTATCCTACAGCAAATGCTGGGTTTCGATCTACGGATGTTCGCTGGTCCCACCGCCCACCAAGGCGAGATCCCGATGGATATGAAGTCGGGTATGTACGGACTCTACGACTACTCGGACGTGGTGGACTGCCACATGGTGGGCGATATCAACACACCTCTGTTACGGGTGGTGCCCATTAAAATGTTGTACGGAGATCAAGTCACCCACAGTTTCACCCACATGCTCTACCTGCCTGTACGACAAACCCACATCAACACGATCACGGTGGATATAAGAGATGACACGGGACGACCGGTGGCATTCGAACGCGGGAAAGTGGTGGTGACACTTCATTTTCGACAAGCACGTGCTCCCCACTTTGCATAATCAAGGTGCCTTACGAGTGCGATGCACGCAGCTATATGGACTATTATGCCCAACTATTATGCCCAACACGGCGTCTCGGTGGATATGATCGGTCGACTGCACGCAGACATGTTCATGCAAGACCGATACCTCTTGAACAAGATCCCCATCAAAATCCGACTGATACGGGCGCCTCCGACCTTCGCCTTGATGGCCACTAACGTAGAGGCGCATGTAGCTGACTATAAGATTGTCATCGAAGACGCAGTCCTGTATGTCCGAAAAGTGAAACCGAATCCAGCCGTTCAATTGGGACACATGAAAGCCTTGGAAACAAAACCAGCCCAGTACCCTATCCGACGTGTACAAACCAAAGTGTTCTCTGTGTCTGCTGGAAATATGAGCGCCAACAAAGAAAACCTGTTCCTGGGGGAACTACCCAAGCGATTGATCCTGGCCTGTGTGGAAAATACCAGTTTCAGTGGAGCCTACCCAGAGAATTCGTTTGACTTTAAACATTTCGGCATCAATTTTGTGGCCCTGCATGTGGATGGACAACAGGTGCCAGCCACGGCCTTAACACCGAACTTTGGGCGCGCGAATTTCATTCGAGCCTATCAGAGCCTGTTTACAGCCACCGGTCAAATCAACCAGGACGAAGGGAATTTCATCAGTCGGGAGGACTACGGGAACGGATACACGTTGTCCTGTTTCGCTCTGACCCCCACCTTAGAGAGCGACCATCAGCTGGCCCTGGCCAAGCAAGGCAATTTACGGTTGGAAATCCACTTTCAACGAGCCCTCCGGAGCACCGTCAATGTGATCTGCTACGCCGAGTTTGACAACATCATTCAAGTGGACAAGGCGCGCAACGTGCTGTGTGACTTCTCCACCTAACATGGATACAGACCAGATAACCACCGTGCTGGAGAATGACCCAGAGACACGTATGATGTTTCAAGGGGTGTTCGCCCGAGATGTGTTCCCATTAGACCGTGTGTATCCTGTTGCTGACGTTCTCAACACGGACCCGATGGATCGGCCCGGTGAACATTGGGTGGCCGTGTACTTGACAGAAGAGCAGGGCGAATACTTTGACCCGTACGGCCTGCCACCCCTCCATCCCGATTTAACAGACTTCATGGATCAAGGCACAGAGACGTGTACAAACGTTGCAAAGCCTGACCAGTAGCGTGTGCGGACAATATTGCTTGTTTTACCTGTACCATCGATGCCGGGGAAGACCCTTATCTACCATCGTACAGATGTTTGACGAGTACCCCAAGGCCGAGGACCGAGATGTACTCGTATATGACTGGGCCGCCCATCATTTCAATGTACAAGTCCCGTTCTGGGTTTGAATTCTTTCAATGTACACACGCCCGCTGTTCTGGGCTTCAGTTTACAAGCCCCACTGTTCTGGGCTTCAGTTCTTTCAATGTACAAGCCCCTTTTTCTGGGCTTCAGTTTTCACGTGGTTGTTCTCACGTTGTTGTTGTTCACTGAATAAAAAAATGAGATCTCACCAAAAAAAACACCCTGTCTTGTGTGTGTTATTCATAATGCATCAATGCCCAATGTGGAGATTCAGTGGTGTAGGATGGGGCCAAAATGTAGCCCATCAAGGTTAGAATGCAAGAGCACTATAGTAAAAATAGAGAGCCAATGAAATCAGCCCACAGACCAAGTACGTGTTTTTGGTCTAGGTTTGGAGCGGGCATTTCATTGAGGTGCGTGTATACGGTGAGTGAAGACTCGTCCAACACGTATAGATTATTACTATAAGTTCTATGTTGTCGATTTAACCTCTCCCTACATTGGCCGGAGTACCCGCGCGCGCGTGCGCTGCGGCGGGCCGGGGCGGGCCGGGGCCGGGAAAGTTGGAGATCGTGTTTGAGCATTCACCCCAACCGGAAGTGATGTCACACACTTGCGCAGACCCACCAAACCACGTGAATTTTAGTCCAGGTGGATGCTCCCCCACATAGGCTTCACATGGATACCTCATACGACTCCATCGGCCCATTAGGGGCTCGCCTAGACCACAAAAACGTCTATTTCCATACCCTTGGGCTACCGCGCATGCGCAGAATGGTGACAACGCCCAAGCCGCTAGTCCAGTCAGATGCCCCTTGACGAATGCTTCACATTGATACCTCACTCGACCCCATCGGACCATTAGGGGCTCCCCTAGATCCCAAAACGTCTATTTCCATACCCTTGGTCCACCGCGCATGCGCAGAATGACGCAATTTCAACCCACTAGTCCAGTGAGATTCCCCTTCACGAATGCTTCACTTTGATACCTCACTCGACCCCATCGGATCATTATTGGCTTCCCTAGCTCCAAAACGTCTATTTTCATACCCTTGGGCCACCGCGCATGCGCAGAATGGTGACAACGCACGAGCCCCTAGTCCAGTCAGGTGCCCCTTCACATAAGCTTCACTTTGATACCTCACTCAACTCGATCGGCCCATTAGGGACTCCCCTACATCGCAACACGTCTATTTTCATACCCTTGGGCCACCGCGCATGCGCAGAATGACGCTATTTCAACCCACTAGTCCAGTGAGATGCCCCTTCACGAATGTGTCACTTTGATACCTCACTCGACCCCATCGGACCATTATTGGCTTCCCTAGCTCCAAAACGTCTATTTTCATACCCTTGGGCCATCGCGCATGCGCAGAATGACCCTATTTCAACCCCACACCCAGTTCATTAGATGCCCCTTCACGAATGCTTCACTTTGATACCTCACTCGACCCCATTGGACCATTAGGGGCTCCCCTAGCTCCAAAACGGCTATTTTCATACCCTTGGGCCACCGCGCATGCGCAGAATGCCGATAGTTCAACCCCACACCTATCGAATGCTTCACTTTGATACCTCATATGACCCCATTGGACCATTTGGGGCTCCCCTAGCTCCAAAACGGCTATTTCCATACGCTTGGGCCACCGCGCATGCGTAGATTGCCGATAGTTCAACCCCACACCCAGCCCATTAGATGCCCCTTCACGAATGCTTCACTTTGATACCTCATATGACCCCATCGGACCATTGTTGGCTCCCCTAGCTCCAAAACGGCTATTTCCATACCCTTGGGCCACACGAGTTGTCTCCCTTGCGTCAGTGTGTGCAGATGGCGCTATGGTTAGGATCGACGCCGTGATGTGGAAAGGGCGTCCCCACACCATCCTGGAGCCGCCATTTTGTTTGTTGATTTTTTGCGGAGATACACGGGACAATAAACGCTCGACCCTATGGTGGTACAGATGCTAGACTGATCCTATTAACATGGTACAACACCTATAGATTATGTTTATTATTATTATATGACTTAGAGGTTTTTTTGAGGGTAATGTGAGGGTTTTTTCTCCCCGTGACCTCCCCACCGCCTCGTTTGCTCCCTTGCGCCGTCTACAAACACCGCCATTTCACAACATGGCCGTCTAAAAATACGCCCCCTTTTCCAACATGGCCGTCTATAATGCTGCCAGACCGCATCACCGCGGATGAATACAAAGCTTAACCGAACTATTGTGATCCGCCATTGCCGATGACAAGTCTGGACATGTCCAGAGGATGATGAACGACACAGCCAGAGTTGTCTCCCCCTAGTGCGGGTTTTTGCCACCAATGTGTACAGATGGTGCCACCATCGGAAGTTGTGACGTCATAGTTACATCCGGGTGAAAACTTGTTCAATTTACGCGCTGTATACTACTTGGATCGCATATGTCTGCTCGTGTGACCTAGATCTCATATGACTACTCGCGTGACCCGTATATGTAATATTTGGATGAGGGTCACTTGTATCCGGCTATACTTACCTAAAGTTACAATTTTCCACAACAGAATGCCGTAAGACCATACATTACTTTTGGTGGTCCAGAATGCTTGGTGGAACGTCTCGGGGCCATCCATCGTATCGGAAGTGGACCCTAAACAAATGTAAAGAAATAATTATGTCATCATAAGGACAAAAGGAAGCAAGTAACAAATGCTGACTTGCTCCATTTTATCTCTGAAATCCAAGTGAATGTGATGCCTTGCTTCCTTATGACATTTCATTACATCCGAAAAGGAAAGCGTATTCACCACTGGTTATGCCGACATGTGTGATTTACTTTCCTCTGTTCAACCAAATAGATATCTCATTTTTTACCAAACGTCACTTGCTTCCTTTTGCCATATGACGGCAGAATATCTGCACAGTTATTATTTGTACTTCGCAATACTCACGTTTTGAGATGGTGAAAACAGTGTTTGAAGTGAAAAATGGCTGTCTCGCGTGATTTATGGTACGGCCAGACTTCCTGGGGAGAGAAGAAAAAACTTTCCCATTGTTCATTAGTACACTAAATTAGATTATAAACCAAGAGAAATGCACCAAATGCACCAATGTCCATTACATTTTTGCCACAGAATTGGAACCTTTAATTCAGGATCATACAATTTGATATCACTCACTTTCATTGTGACCGTACCAAAAAATTTGTGTATGGACCAAATTAATCTCCCCGCGCAGAAGAGTTGTAATTTCTTCGGCACTGCATTATATCCCAAAACATGTGTATTGTATGACTGTTAGAATAGAGATTATGATGACAATCATTTATACCTATATGGGAGGACAGATTGAAAATGGCGATATACACAATTTAGACTCTTCCGTGATAGAAATTCCTGAAAGCTGGACAGAAGCGAAATTGACATGCAAAAAGTCTGTAGGAAGAAAATCAACACGAATCATCACAGTGATTAGAAAAGTTTACAATAAATAAAAATAGATAAATAGACTACTATAGTATGAAGCCATCATTAAGTACACAATAAGTTATTTATCAAGGTACCAAGCGCTGATATGCAGATTAGCCGATGAGCAATGACCAGATGTTAATACATGTTTCTGTCATGCTGCAAAGATATTTCATCTTTGAAGTTATTTGTGTTAATGACTAACAATTGGAAATACTGCGTTACCTTTTGGCGCAGCATCCGAGGAATGTAATGACGTTTGTATGCCTGGGTATCATTTTCATCATATCTAGTTCATTGCGGATGTCTTCTTTCTCAAAATCTGTAGCTGTGTCTACAAACAAACAAGAACATGATGTTGTTAAAAGTTTGTTCAATAAAGAATCTGCTCAGATGGCTGTCGTGGTTGCTGGTGCTGTAAAAATATGTAATCGTGATATATATTAAAAGAATAGAATTGTTAGACACCACAATGTCGGTGGTATTAAACACAGTGTAGATTAAAATCTAAGGGAGACATATGGATCATAGCACTCTTGAATGGTGTTCTATTTGTGCCAAGTTTCCGTCGCCTTTTAAAAACGCGACGTCGCCTTTTGAAACGCGACGTCGTGTTTCGAAACGCGACGTCGCGTTTTTAAAACACGACGTTGCCTTTTGGAAAACACGACGTCGCCTTTTAAAACGCGACGTCGCGTTTCTTTCCTATGTTTTTGCATTGTAAAACTCGACACAACGGAACTCGACGTCGCGTTTTCAAAAGGCGACGTCGTGTTTCACCCACGTCTTGTTTGGCAATGTTAAAAGATAGGAAAGAAACGCGACGTCGCGTTTTAAAACGCGACATCGTGTTTTTTAAAAGGCGACGTCGCGTTTTCAAAAGGCGACGTCGCGTTTCAAAACGCGTCGCCTTTTGAAACGCGAAACGCGACGTCGCCTTTTGAAACGCGACGTCGCCTGTTTCAAAAGGCGACGTGTTTCACGTCGCCTTTTGAAACACGTCGCGTTTTGAAAGGCGACGTCGCGTTTCGAAAGGCGACGTCGCGTTTCAAAAGGCGACGCGTTTTGAAACGCGACGTCGCCTTTTGAAAACGCGACGTCGCCTTTTAAAAAACACGACGTCGCGTTTCTTTCCTATCTTTTAACATTGCCAAACAAGACGTGGGTGAAACACGACGTCGCTTTTGAAAACGCGACGTCGAGTTCCGTTGTGTCGAGTTTTACAATGCAAACACATAGGAGCGAAACACGACGTCGCGTTTTAAAAGGCGACGTCGTGTTTCCCAAAAGGCGACGTCGCGTTTTGAAAAGGCGACGGAAACTTGGCACAAATAGAACACCATACTCTTGCGTCTTGGACACAGGTGTCCCACTACCCTCAGAACTATCCCGACAACCGCTACAACTTCCGGAACGCAGGAAATTAGGACCCCGGTGAATGAATACCATCTGATATACCTTGATGGGGAAAAATCTGTCATATTTTTGGTCAAGATTAGTACAGGTGTTAGCAATGAATCAATAATATAAACCTATCCTAAAGACCGAGACTATGCAGGCAACCGAAATTACACGTCAAACGCATGTAAAGATACACAACGACGAGAGGTAAAAGATATCAAATTCTTTAATAACCACACGTGGCCGTAGACGTGGGAGCCCCCCCCCCCTCAGTAGTATATAGCCCGCATTACGAGTCAAGTTGACCTCAAAAATTTGCATATTGGGGAGGTCATGGGGAGGTCACAGAGGTCAAGGTCACTATAGTTCCGGCAGAATGACCAAAAAGCTACCTCCAACACAGGAGAGTTCCAATTGTTGCAGGGAATGTATTCATCCGCGGTGATGCGATCTGGTGGTGATGCGGTCGCGGGAAAAAGCTTCCGCGGAGAAAAAGTAGTCCCCAGACTTCAAATACGTTGCATGGTCCGATTGGGTCGAGTGAGGTATCAAAGTGAAGCATTCGTGAAGGGGCATCCAGTCATGGGTGGGTGTATGTAAAATTAGGATTTTTCCCCGAAACTATAAAAAGCGGAACACGGACTTTACCCCTAAAATAGGGGAAAACCCCTATCAACCCTAGCTAAAAGGGCTAATATCTGTCCCCGGGCTTATCGGGGCCTGCCTATCTAGTCAATGGGGTGGGTGTATGTAAAATTAGGATTTTTCCCCGAAATTATAAAAAGCGGAACACGGACTTTACCCCTAAAATAGGGGAAAACCCCTATCAACCCTAGCCAATAGGGCTAATATCTGTCCCCGGGCTTATCGGGGCCTGCCTATCAAGTCAATGGGGTGGGTGCATGTTAAATTAGGATTTTTTTCCGAAACTATAAAAAGCGCAACACGGACTTTACCCCTACAATAGGGAAAATGCCTGTATTGGGTATGGGGATGGTCAATTTTTTTCGTGGGCTTTACTATGGCTTGTGGGGTCTCGTTTTTCTCGTCCCGCCAAGAAAATGGCAATGGGAAGGATCCCGGAGCGAATCGGTGAAATTTTTGGGGAAAAGTCACCGAGGTCTGCATATAGGCTCATACTGGCTATATGGGGGAGGGGTGGTCAAAAAAAATTCTGGGCTTTACTATGGGTTGTGGGGTCTCGTTTTTCTCGTCTCGCCGAGAAAAACACAATGGGAGGGGTCCCCGAGCGAGTCGGTGAAATTTTTGGGAAAAGTCACCGAGGTCTGAATATAGGCTCATACTGGCTATATGGGGGGGAGGGGTGGTCAATTTTTTTTGTGGGTGTTACTATGGGTTGTGGGGTCTCGTTTTTCTCGTCTCGCCGAGAAAAACACAATGGGAAGGGTCCCGGAGCGAATCGGTGAAATTTTTGGGAAAAGTCACCGGAACTGTATATAGCCCCATGTAGTCCTATACTGGCTATATGGGGGTATAGGTTCAACCTGGGAAATTCACACACGTTCATTGTGATATGGGTCGTTTGGATTTGTTTTTCACGTCTCGTCATTTAGAACACGATGGGAAGGGTCTCGGAGCGCAACGGTGAAATTTTTGGAAAAGTACCATATAGCCCATACTGGCTATATGGGGGTATAGGTTCAACCTGGGAAATTCACACACGCTCATTGTGATATGGGTTGTTTGGATTTGTTTTTCACGTCTCGTCATTTAGAACACGATGGGAAGGGTTTCGAAGCGAAACGGTCAAATTTTTGGAAAAGTAGGCTACCGGGTAGGTCTGTATATAGGCTCATATATCTCCATACTATATATATATATGGGGGTATAGGTTCAACCTGAGAAATTCACACACGTTCATTGTGAAATGGGTTGTTTGGATTTGTTTTTCACGTCTCGTCATTTAGAACACGATGGGAAGGGTTTCGAAACGAAACGGTGAAATTTTTGGAAAAAGTTCACCGAGGCCTGGGTAAGCCCATAGGCCTATACTGCATGGCTATGGGGGTATAGGCCCATACTGGGTTGACGTTTTGGGGTCTAGGTGAGCCCCTAATGATCCTATGGTGTCGTATGAGGTCTTGTTTTGAAGCTCTCGCGGAGGATCGTCCGTTTTCAATATTTTGCGCATGCGCAGTTTGGCCGTAGTATAGAAAGCAGGCATTTTGGGGGGTACGTGGGGTGTGTTTGGGGTAGAGATGGACCGCTATGGGTCTGAATGGGTCGTGGGAGGTATCAAAGTGAAGCTTGTGGGAGGTAGAGTCAGAATGGTGTGTGTTTTAAGTGCAAGTCTCGTCAATCTGCGCATGCGCAGTTGGTTGTAGTAAGTAAAGTTGCCATTTTGGGGCAGTACAAGAAGGTATTTGGGGTAGAGATGGACCATCCTTGGTCCGAATACGTCCTGGGAGGTGTCATTATGTAGCTCTCGGGATGTAGACCCCGATTTGGGGGCTTCCCACGTCACCTGTGACGTCATCGGTGACGTCATCAGTACAAGTAGTAGCGAAAGTGGGCATTTTAGGGCACTGAAGGATGATATTGGTCCGAATGCGTCGTGGGAGGTGTCATCTTGTAGCTCTCGGGGGCACATCCCGATTTGAGGAATGTTCACGTCATCTGTGACGTCATTGGTGACGTCATCAATACGAGTAGTAGAGAAAGTGGGCATTTTTGGGGCAGTGAAGGATGCTATTTGGTGTAGAGATGGACCATCCTTGGTCCGAATGCGTCGTGGGAGGTGTCATGTTGTAGCTCTCGGGGTGTACACCCCGATTTGAGGCATGTCCATAGCATCTGTGACGTCATTGGTGACGTCATCAGTACGTGTATGGTCCGAATGCGTCGTGGGGGTGTCATCTTGTAGCTCTCGGGGTGTAGACCACGATTTGAGATATGTCCACAGCATCTGTGACGTCATCGGTGACGTCATCAGTACGAGTAATAGCGAAAGTGGGCATTTTAGGGGAGTGAAGGAAGGATTAGTAGTATCAAAGCGCATTTCGGGCCCTTTTGACCCAGCGGCGCAAGGCGCAATAAGAGTATTCGCGCGTATGTGTGTGTGCGTGAGTGCGTGTGTGTGCGGTCGTGTGTGTACACGTATGAACCGTAAGATGATGACCAAAGCTTGAATTCTTACTATGTTTCCAAGGACCGACGTTGCTCCAAGATCCAAAAATGGGTCCTTGGGCTGTTTTTTTTTCATATTAAAATGCGTTTCTTTTGGCAGGCATCTTGAATACGACTGTCATTTTACCGTGAAAGATAAAGTTTATTCGTAGTAGAAATTATTTGCTTGGCTTCAGCACAATACATTAAGTGCACTGTACAGACATAATTCTTTACGCATTATATGATGATTTACCACTAATTCGACCATTATCATGGCCGCCATTTTGAATTTGGCGACCACCTTGGAAAATAATTTTACAGATCTTTCTTGAAAACGGACTAGAGCATTAATAACAAGCATTGCTGCAAGTTTCATGACCTCGACTAAAACAATAAACAGTATTATTATCATATTGCTGTATTTGACCATTATATTGGCGGCCATCTTGAATTTGGCGGCCATATTGGAAAAAAATGAGTGGGTCCTTATCAGAAAATGGTCAGGACATGCACAATTCGGCTAGTTTTGTGCACGATATTGCTCCACTATAAGCGTTTATCTAAGATTGCCAAACATCTGACTTCAGCAATACTTGATATGAATGTTGATTTAATGTGTATAATTCAATGTTTTCTTTTATCTCTTGGTAATTTTAAAGCAATATCATAGGTTATCTTGATTATCGTTGTGAGTGGGGGTCATCTCATAATTACTATTGCAATTTCACGATTTTCTCGGATATCAGCCACCGTAAATAGTTTAGTTCCGTGATTTAGACATTCAGAGTCATTTGACGTCGTAGCTGTATATTGTTTTGTCAAACGTACAAATTAGTTTACAATTTAGAGCAGTTGCTTCAGATATTTTTGGGATTATAAATTCTGTATATCCCTGGCATATTTTTTATCAGGGGCCAAGCCTAATCATAAATACAATAGGACAGTCCCGGGATAGAACTATTTATTATAATAATAATATTTATTTCAGACACAGATTCTATAGAATGAACAAATAAATAATAAGATGGAAGCCAAAAGGCAAATTACTAGCGCGTTACATAGACTTGGCTAGACCAATGACAAACTAAACGCGAGGTCTCAGACAAATCGGAAAGCCGCAAAGTTGTAAGTAAGAATTTGTCTGTCAACATAAGTCTGTTCCGTAGAAAATTAATCTGGAGTCGAATAACCTCATTAAAGCAGGATAGAGAGTTAATCCCAAGCATGTACAGTAAGTAGCACTTCAATTGGGCATGGAGTGCATCAACCTGCGAAATGCGTTGCTGTTTGTGTTTTTTACAGTTACAAGACCGTAAATGGCTGCAATAGATACTGGTAAAGTACGACAAGAGAAGTGGCTTCTTCGCATCTTGAGAACACATATAGAACTTTCGAGTCAAAGTTTTTGGCACGAATGCATAATTTTCTAGTTTGCACAGTCATCATTACTGTCAGTGATATCGCTGGAGATAAAATGATCAAGACATTCCACGTTGTCTAGGTACCGTACTTCAGCTGTGAGTCAGTTTAACAGAGGTCATTGAACTTAAACGAAAACATAAGCATTTCTTAACGTTCAAGACAATATTATTGTCAGTCACAAAAATATCACATATATCAAGTGGATTATGAAGGCCCTTGGCAGAGGGTCTAATAAGGCATAAGTGGTCAGCGTATACTAGATGGTTAAAGAAGACCTCGACTACATTACATCCTAAATTGGACTGAGATATTTTGATGTCGAGTTCATGTATGTATAGACATTAAAGTACAGAGGAGACAAAAATCCTCCTTGACGAACTCCATTTCCAGCAGGGAACCCTCCGAGAAGGCATACCCACACCCTGGTAGCTATGAAAGGCGCAAAAGGACGCCATTGCCCACGTGACGTGGGTCAAGATTAGTCACGGGGTAATGCTTTAAAAATGACTCTACTGTAAAACCCCGAAAATAATTATCATTGTGGCTTTCAAAATACTAAATATCCAAACAAGCTTGAAGATGTTATTGTCTCGGAATAGGCATTTGCAAACACAAATCATCGCATGTAAATCTCCGTGGATAAAATAATGGAACATTCCAATGTTCATAAATGGTTCGCTTCTTAACCTCGGCATGACGCCACATGGGCCTTGACGTCGTTTCGCGTTTTTTGTTGTCAGAGACTGTTCTACTAATATTTATGATGTATAATCTCCAATATTATCATCTCGCTTATTCTGTGTTTCGCAATGGTGTCAGGGCAGAATTGTTGGTTTTCAAGGCAGATAAGGCTCAAGTTCTGTACAGAATTATTACCGTTTTATTATCAGAGGTGACAGGACAAAATTTTCGCTCATAAAGATCTTTTGTGGGTATTGAAAAATACCAGTCTCAGTTCGATTTTATCGGATATACACATTTCATGTGTATTCATTTGTATTCTTAAACAGCATTGTTTCTTATAGTGGAGCCAAGTCGTCATTATGGTTGTCTCTCTTTTGTACTGGAGCTCCGTCGTTAACTGGAGCTAGGAATTCGTATAGGCACGGTTGAGTAATATTCATACTACTTTAATATTATGTGTTACAGTCTGGATCTCAGCGGTATTATTCTGATGTATGTCTCGGATCATGCCATTTTCGTTACACGAAAGACATACGAACAACATCATGTGAACATATATGGCCACTCGTAGATAGAATCGGTATTCGGGGTTGAAACACGCCAGGAACGTGTTAATGTGTCAAAACAGAAAATCTCGAATTGAGATTGGTATTTTTCAATACCTACAGAACTCCAAAAGCGAGAATTCTGTCCTGGCACATATGATAAAGCAGTAATAATAATGAACAGAACCCGGACCTTATTCGGAAGACAGCGCTGAATAATCATGAAATTTGTCAAAGTATTTTTCAATTCCTACAGAACTCCAGAAGTGAGAATTCTGTCCTCACACCTTTGATAAAAAAAAACCCACAGTAACAATACTCTACAAAAAATGCACCTTACCGACATTGGAAACTGTGGAATACAAGCGTCTAATCTGTCATTCAATATTCAGCCGTCGTCCATTAAAGGATTTCCGCGTCAATAATCCGATGGCCCAAAAATAGCAATGGCACTAAATTATAAGGATAAATCATGATATGCGTAAACCTAGGCTGATTTCCTACAAGACAGAAGCGGTCAACAGTTTTCAGTGATGTCCCAAAAACATCAAATTCGTATTGCTGATGAGTATTCTCAATCTATATGATATGCGTTGTAAAGTCGTTATCTCAGTCACGCTTTGATTGTGTCTGTTCATATGAAAACTATGAGGATCTTGAAATACATACGTTCATACAATCCCTAGCCCCGGGTTAAGCAGAATTAGACACTAGTTACGAAACGTACCGCCATAGATCTTGCACGTTCAACATGCGATATGTATCGTCAAATTTGAGAAAATTCGACTGGAGACGCTTGACGATATAGCCCTCTTTTACAGATTCATAAAAAGACATTGAGAGAAACAGCATACACATGAAATGTGTCAAAGCAGATAAATTTCCAATTGATATTGATATATTTCAATACCTACAGAACTCCAGAATCGAGAATTCTGTCCTGACAACTTTGATGAAAAATAGTAATAATTCTACAGAGGACTTGGACATTACGGATCTTGGAAACTGCGGACGACATCTGAAGAAACAGCGCTGCTAAACAATGCTACAGCAGAACCGTCATTAGAAGCGATAGTTCTGCCCTGACATCATTAACAACCGGAATAATACTGTACAGCAGCACAAGCGAGATCATAATATTGGAGATTATATATCATTAATATTGACTGTATTGAAGATTAGGCCTGACCCTTGTTGAGAGTTATGCTAGGGATATACAGAATATATACTCGACAAAATATCCGAAACGGCTGTTTTGAGGTACATGAGTACATATAGTGATGTCCTATACTCAGGATGTTGTAGGGTCAGAACATACCTGTAAAGTGGGTTTGTTTACGGACATTTTCTTGTATGATATTAAACTGTGCAAGTAGGTTTCCAAGAACATTCCATGTGACAATGTAAATACTAAGTTTAGATGACCCCCTGAATAATTTTCAAGAAGGTGGAAAATCAGGGACCTGTAAAGAGTAATTGATAGAATACTGTATCCACAAATCTTATCAAATGTGGTAGATTACCAAGAACCTATTGTGTGAAAACATGAAATTGCAATAGTAATTATGAGATGATCCCCACTCACAACGATAATCAAGATAACCTTTGATATTGTTTTAAAATTAACAAGAGATAAAAGAAAAGATTGAAATATACACATTAAATCATAAAACATTCATATCAAGTATTGCTGAAGTCAGATGTTTGGCAATCTTAGATAAACGCTTTGTAGACATAGAAAATGTATAATTTTGAGATACTTCCCGTTCACATATCCTATTTTCTAAGGTAGTGAGAATCCTTAAATTGCCTGAACTTTTCATGTAATGATACACAGCACCGCTGACAATAACTTGGCATAATTACATTGAATAACTTAGTAAAGAAACCACAATTGTGTATTTAGAAAATATTTCATTCGGAATTTGGAGATGACCCCTAAGTGACATCATGATTCAAGATATCTTAACATAACCTAAAATCAAGCGATTTCCCGTTTAGTAGAGAGGAAATTGCCACCTCACACTATAGGATGTGGCCGTGTGCATTTTACTCCTAAGGCGTGTTTTGCAGTCGCCGCTCGTCTAATGCAGTAGTTAGTGTTATTTACCTAATATACTATGGTGAATTATGGTCGTTAAATTGAGGATTTAAAAGGTAATTGCATCAAATCTTTGCCGAAGTATTTGACCGATGACTATATTCGACATAAGAACCATTTTGGCCATTTAACAATGAAGTATTTTACCCACAAAAAAACTTTTGACATGGCTTTTAGTGCGTTTGACGCAATTTAATTGTATTTTGGAGATGGCCCCTCTGTGACGTTACAGGTCAATGACCTCAAATTTGTTTCTGATATTAGAGGATTGAAGACCCTTTGCGTAATCAGTTGACACCAACCATTTTTCCCTATGCCTGGTACGAGTGAAGATATAGTCATTTTAATACCTATACCCCCATTTTAAAAGTAGAAAGGTGCAATCCACTGGTTCTTGTATTTCCTAATTTTTCTATCATACGGCAATAGTTTTCACCGCCACATCCTACCTCATCTGAAAGAAGAGAGTCTAAGCTTTCAAATGATATGCAGTTTGCCTCTGTGTACGGGAGGTGCATTTTATTCCCCAAAACTGGGTCTCGGCCGCTCGTCTAATACAGACCTCGGTGACTTTTCCCAAAAATTTCACCGATTAGCTCCGGGACCCTTCCCATTGTCATTTTCTTGGCAAGACGAGAAAAACGAGACCCCACAAGCCATAGTAAAGCCCACGAAAAAAATTGACCATCCCCATATCCCATAGAGGCATTTCCCCTTATATTGTATAATACAGACCCCTATTGTAGGGGTAAAGTCTCTGTTCCGCTTTTTATAGTTTCGGGAAAAAATCCTAATTTACATGCACCCACCCCATTGACTTGATAGGCAGGCCCCGATAAGCCCGGGGACCGATATTAGCCCTTTTGGCTAGAGCTGATAGGGGTTTTCCCCCTATTTTGGGGTACAGTCCGTGTTCCGCTTTTTACATTTTCGGAAAAAAATCCTAATTTTACATACACCCACCCTATTGATTTGATAGGCAGGTCCCAATAAGCCCGGGGACTGATATTAGCCCTTTTGGCTAGGGTTGTCGTTTTCCCCTATTTTAGGGGTAAAGTCCGTGTTCCGCTTTTTATAGTTTGGGGAAAAAATCCTAATTTTACATGCACCCACCCTATTGACTTGATAGGCAGGCCCCAATAAGCCCGGGGACCGATATTAGCCCTTTTGGCTAGGGTTGATAGGTGTTTTCTCCTATTTTAGGGGTAAAGTCCGTGTTCCGCTTTTTATAGTTTCGGGAAAAAATCCTAATTTTACATACACCCACCCATGACTGGATGCCCCTTCACGAATGCTTCACTTTGATAACTCACTCGACCCAATCAGACCATGCAGCGTATTTGAAGTCTGGGGACTACTTTTTCTCCGCGGAAGCTTTTTCCCGCGACCGCATCACCACCAGACCGCATCACCGCGGATGAATACATTCCCTGCAACAATTGGAACCCTCCTGTGTTGAAGGTCATTCTGCCGGAACTATAGTGACCTTGACCTCTGTGACCTCCCCAATATGCAAATTTTTGAGGTCAACTTGACGCGTAATGCGGGCTATATACTACTCCCCCCCCCCCACTCAAATATTTGCAAGACAAAAGAAAAAAAATAGACATGTTTTCATGAAATACATATATACATATTTCCAACTGCGTGTTTGTCAGAACGGAGAATGGCCAAGCAGAGGAAACGGAATCTGAAGCATATACATGTGTAAGTAAAAATGGATGAAAAGACCTGGCTAAGAAACACCATGATGCATCAAACACGACTCAACTGGCGCATGCTACTACAGGTCCACAGAGATGAAACTTACGAGCCGGATTTGCAAGAAGTGGCCAATGAATTCATCAATAGAAATTCAATTGTCGGGTCAGATCAATGGTTCTCATACCAAAGATATTCTAGAGTCCTCATTCCATTGTCCTTATTATATTGTTCTCATACTAATTGAATTTTTTTTTTTTTTTTTTTTTTTTTTTTTTTTTGCACAGACAAAGATACTTGTTACAAAGTTACTTGGTAACACATAACATAATAGCAGTTTGGTAAGCATGTCCTGTACATAAAGAATCGTCTGGCAGCATGTGTACATAACAAAAGCATTTAAACAGATAGAAAAGGTAAAAAAAAAAAAAAAATAGTTTCCTTCGTAATCGAAAGAAATTACTGTCAATAATGTATGACTTCCCATCTTTTGTAATGTTCTACCAAGGTGTTTTTTCTCAGTGCAATAACTTTTTCTAAATGTCTATAATTTTCCAATTCTGTTTTAAAATTAGGTAAGCTGAGAATACTTTTTTGACAACGAGTTTTAAATATGTAAAAACGTGTTTGCAACATATAGAAATTTAAATCTTTATATTCATTTAGACCGTCTGTTATACCTAAAATAGCAGTTGTTGCGTTAAGGATAAGACTGAAACCACAGTCTGAAAACCAAAGATTTACCTCTCTCCAAAACTGATTCACAACTGGGCAGAACCAAAACAGATGGGAAGTGCATTCAGACATACTTTTATAAAACCAACAGATATCGTGATCCTGAAAACCTATTTTGTGTAAATATTCGTTGGTTCCCAGGATCCGACTTATTATCCTGTATTGAAACCATATTAATTTTGTATCTAAGGTAGCCGATCTGGGAACCATATAGACTCTATTCCAAACTTCTTTACTATAAACAATATGCAGTTCATCGTGCCATTTACGTTCAAATTTCGGAACTGAATACAATTTGTGAATAAAGAGTGCAGATATTTTTCTACAACCTTGTTTACAATTCAACAATATTAATATATGATCAGCTAACCATGGACCATATGTGCCTAATACATCTTTACTGTGAACCTTAAGATTCTTTACACTATATTTCAATGCGTTTATTAATCCATAATATATAGTGAAAGCTGGACGGAAACCATAGAATTCACAGAAATCCTCATACTCTCGAAACCTTCCCTGAGCGTCTATCAAATCTATATAGTTTACTATCCCCCGCCTAAGCCATTTTGGATAGAAAACAGGTTGATCATTCACCAGAACTGCTGAATTCATCCAAATCGGTTGCTGGATACTACTAATCTGATTCCCACATATTTGTATGAATTCTGTCAAAGATAGAAATACATCTTTCCAAAAATAATTATCGCATTTGGCTGCAATGTCCTTAATGAAAGCATCTCCCATTTGGTTAAAAACTGAAAATGGTACAGGAAGGATATAAGTTAATATGCTGTGCCATTTACATGTAGATGTCAATAGTTTTCTCAACCAGCTTACTTTTAGCGACTTTATAAAAATGCGGATATCCGGTGCTTTTAGCCCTCCATCTTTATATGGTTGGGTTATGGTCTTCCGCGCTATTTTATCAGGTTGATTTTTCCAAATAAAGCCAAAACATAATTGTTCTAACTTTTTAACGAGTTCCTCTGAAGGCGATGGGAGAGCGGTTAACAAATGCGTTAGTTTTGAAAGGGCTAACGTTTTAATTACCGTTATTCTCCCTAACACTGTCAAATCTCTCCTACCCCATTCCTTTAACAAGTGTCTAATTTCCTTAACTTTATCTTCAAAATTCAAAGCTTCTATACTATTTAGATCGATTGATAGTTTTATACCCAATACCTTAAATTCAGTACTCCATGCAAGCGGGATATCTAAATTGAGGTATTTCGGCTTATTACGCAGACTTCCTAAAAACACTGCATTTGATTTTGAAAAGTTTATCTGTAGACCGGAGATGTTTGGAAAAAGTTTCAAAACTTCCAAAGTTGCCAACAAAGATTTTTTGCTGCCATCTAAAAAGAAAATTGTGTCATCAGCGTATTGAGAAAGCTTTTGGGTTGTATCGTGCATATTTATTCCTATAATGTTTTGATCGTTGCGGACAAGGATACCCATTATCTCCACACACAATAAAAATAGATATGGAGAGAGTGGGTCTCCCTGCCTGCAACCTCTGCCAAGTCCGAAAAAAGGGGAGAATATACCTGACTGAATAACAGTAGAACAGCTGCCATTATATAATACTGATGTCCATTTCTGTATCGAGGTACCGAAATTGAAAGTTTTCAACACCTTATCGATAAATTTCCATGATATAGAATCAAAGGCCTTCTCAAAGTCGATAAGCAGTAGGAGACCCGGCACGTCTTCTTTTTCACAATACCAAATAATATCATAAATTTGCCTTATATTTTCTGCAAGACATCTTCCCGGTAGAAATCCCTTTTGATCTTCATTGATCAAAACAGGTAATACAGATTTAATCCTCTCTGCAATACAGGCAGATCCTATTTTATAAACGACATTCAGTAAGGAAATAGGCCGCCAGTTCTCTAGTTTGTCTCTCGGTTTGTCGCCTTTAGGAATTATAGTTATTACCCCTTGTTTTTGTGTCGTAGAGAGTTCTCCCAATTCATATCCGTTGTTTAAACTCCTTATCACATATTTTCCTATATCGGACCAGAAAAATTTAAAAAACTCAACATTAAATCCATCAGACCCCGGACTCTTCTCATTCTTCATCTTTTTTAAAACAAACAGGGCTTCATCAGGGCGGATCTCTCCTTCCAGATTATCTGCCACATCAGTTGTTAACTTCGGAAATATAGTATCCTTGAGACGTTTTTCTATAATATCTTCAAGATCATCATCAATTGTTCTTTCTGTGTAGAGCTTCGTATAATACTTTTGTACTTCATATAAGATCTGTTTCTGATCTGACAGAGTAGATCCATCCGGTAGGGTGAGATTTTTTATGGTTTTATTTACAGCATTTTTTGTCTCTAAATTGCAGAAATATTTTGTCGGCTTTTCTCCTTCTTCGACCCATTTAGCTCTTGATCTCAGCATAGTTCCAGTCATAATTTCCTTACGATAAGATTCAAATTCTTGTTTGTATTCAGATAAAATTTCGAAGAAAAGACCTGATGTTTCTCCTTCGTCTAACAAATTCTCTATTGCAATTATTTGTTCACTAAGAAATTTTTGTCTAGCCATTTTTTCTTTCTTTATTATTGACGCAAATTTTATCGTTTCTCCTCGTATCCTAAGTAAGAGAGTTTCCAAGAAAAGTTGGTCAGAAATAGTGAAGGTTTTGACATCCGTATTTGATAAATTTTCTGGGTTGTACGGAGTCGCGGCATATTTTACAATTTCTTCCTTAATTATCCCTTTGACCAATTCAACATAGGCCTTATCATGTAGGAGTGTTTGATTAAACTTCCAGAAACCTTTGCCGCGAACAAATTTTTTATCATTTAGTTGTAGCGTAATAATTGAATGGTCCGTTCGGTATCCCGGAAGAATATCTACCTTTTCCACTAATTGAATTCTAGTGTTCTTATTCCAATGTCTTCTTTCCATTGTTTTCATTCCATTGACATCATTCTCTTGTTATCATACCAAAAAGATTCTAGTGTCCTCATTCTAGTATTTTTGTTGCGTTGTCCTCATTCTATTGTTCTCATACCAAAGATATTCCAGTGTCCTCATTCTAGTGCCTTCATTCTATTGTCATCATTCTATTGTTTTCATATCAAAGAGATTCTAGTGTCCTCATTCTAGGGTCTTCATTCTATTGTCCTCATTTATTGTTCTCATACTAAAAGCATTCTAGTATCTTCATAGTAGTATATATAATGGATTTCAAGCCACATTTTCCAGGGAGGTAACTCTTGGTTCCCCTTTTTTCCAGGTTAAAGTATGGGAAGCGCCCATGCACGCCTTTGACCTCTGTGGCGCCAGGTGGAGGTTACGTGGCGGTCACGTGGAGGTCAAAAGTAGTTCCGGCAACCTTTAACCTTTGCATTCCTCCGCAGTCTGGCGGTGATGCCGTCACTTCCGCGGACAGAAAGTAGTCCCATGTCAACCCATTCGGTCATGGGTGGGAGCATGTAAAATTAGGATTTTTTCCGAAAAATATAAAAAGCGAAACACGGACTTTACCCCTAAAATAGGGGAAAACCCCTATCAACTCTAGCCAAAAGGGCTAATATCGGTCCCCGGGCTTATGGGGGCCTGCCTATCAAGTCAATGGGGTTGGTGCATGTAAAATTAGGATTTTTTCCGAAAATACAAAAAGCGGAACACGGACTTTACCCCTACAATAGGGGCCTGTATTATACAATATAAGGGGAAATGCCTGTATGGGGTATGGGGATGGTCAATTTTTTTTGTGGCTGTTACTATGGGTTGTGGGGTCTCATTTTTCTCGTCTCGCCAATAAAATGACAATGGGAGGGACCCCAGAGCGAATCGGTGAAATTAGTGGAAAAAGTCACCGAGGTCTGTATATAGGTTCATACTGACTATATGGGGGGGAGGGGTGGTCAATTTTTTTTGTGGGTGTTACTATGGGTTGTGGGGTCTCGTTTTTCTCGTCTCGCCGGGAAAAACACAATGGGAGGGTTCCCTGAGCGAATCGGTGAAATTTTGGGGAAAAGTCACCGAGGTCTGTATATAGCCCCATGTAGTCCTATACTGGCTATATGGGGGTATAGGTTCAACCTGGGAAATTCACACACGTTCATTGTGATATGGGTTGTTTGGGTTTGTTTTTCACGTCTCGTCATTTAGAACACGATGGGAAGGGTCTCGAAGCGAAACGGTGAATTTTTTGGAAAAGTACCGGGTAGGTGTGGATAGGCCCATATAGCTCCATACTGGCTATATGGGAGTATGGGTTCAACCTGAGATATTCACATACGTTCATTGTGATATGGGTTGTTTGGATTTGTTTTTCACGTCTCGTCATTTAGAACACGATAGGAAGGGTTTCGAAGCGAAAGGGTGAAATTTTGGGGAAAAGTTCACCGAGGCCTGGGTAAGCCCATAGGCCTATACTGCATGGCTATGGGGTATAGGCCCATACAGGGTGGACGTTTTGGGGTCTAGGTGAGTCCCTAATGATCCTATGGTGTCGTGTGAGGTCTTATTTTGAAGCTCTCGTGGTTCGTCCGTTTTCAATATTCTGCGCATGCGCAGTCTGGCCCGTAGTATAGAAAGCAGGCATTTTCGGGGGTATGTGGGTGTGTGTTTAGGGTAGAGATGGACCGCTATGGGTCCGAATGGATCGTGGGAGGTGTCAAAGTGAAGCTTGTGTGGGGTAGAGTCAGAATGGCGTGTTTTTAAATTTAAGTCGCGTCAATCTGTGCATGCGCAGTTGGTTGTAGTAAGTAAAGTGGCCATTTTGCGGCAGTGCAGGAAGGCATTTGGTGTCGAGATGGACCATTCTTGGTTCGAATGCGTCCTGTGATGTGTTAATTTGTAGCTCTGGGGTGTAAACCCCGATATGAGGGATGTTCACGTCATCTGTGACGTCATTGGTGACGTCATCAGTACGAGTAGTAGCCAAAGTGAACATTTTGGGGCAGTGAAGGAAGGTATTTGGGGTAGAGATGGACCATCCTTGGTCCGAATGCGTCCTGGGAGGTGTAATGTTGTATCTCTCGGGGTGTACAGCCCCATTTGAGGTATGTTCCCGTTATCTTTGACGTCATCGGTGACGTCATCAGTACGAGTAGTAGCGAAAGTGGGCATTTTAGGAAAGTGCAGGAAGGTATTTGGGGTAGAGAGGGACCATCCTTGGTACGATTGTGTCGTGGAAGGTGTCATCTTGTAGCTTCCATGGTGTACATCCCCATTTGAGGGATGTTCGCGTCATCTGAGACGTCATTGGTGACATCATCAGTACGAGTAGTAGCGAAAGTGGGCATTTTGGGGCAGTGAAGGAAGGCATTTGGGGTAGAGATGGACCATCGTTGGTCCGAATGCGTCGTGGAAGGTGTCATCTTGTAGCCTTCGGGGTGCAGACCCCGATTTGAGGGATGTTCACAGCAGCTGTAACGTCATTGATTACGTCATCTGTAGGAGTAGTAGCGAAAGTGGGCATTTTGGGGCGGTGAAGAAAGGGATTTGGGGTAGGGATGGACCATCCTTGGTCCGAATGCGTCGTGGGGGTGTCATCTTGTAGCTCTCGGGGTGTAGACCACGATTTGAGAAATGTCCACCGCATCTGTGACGCCATCGGTGACGTCATCAGTACGAATAATAGCGAAAGTGGGCATTTTAGGGGAGTGAAGGAAGGATTAGTAGTATAAAAGCGCATTTCGAGCCCTTTTGACCTAGCGGCGCAAGGCGCAATGAGAGTATGCGCGCGTGTGTGTGCGTGTGTGTGTGCGTGTGTGTATGCACGTGTGTATGCGTCTGTGTGTGCTTGCGAGAGTGTGTACGGGTGTGTGTATGCGTGCGTGCGTGTGTATGTGTATGCTTGCGTTTGTGTACGCGTGTGCGTGTATGCGTCTGTGTGTGTGTGTGTGTGCGTGCATGTGCGTGTGTGTGTGTATGCGTGTATGTGTGTATGCGTGATGTGGCGATGATTACGAGCTTGGTTGGATTCTAGAATAACCTGGGAAGGATGGGCAGTTCCATCTGGACCAATCAGCCGTCGAGAAAAAGAACCAATCAGCGGTCGAACAATCAGCCAATCGATAAGCACCGGGTCTTTCCATGCCTCGGGGACTTGGGGTCCCCACGGTAGGCTTTCGACGCGGTCCGCGCGTGCATCCGGGGATGTGTATGTGTGGGTGTGCGTGTGTGTATGCGTGTGTACGGGTGTGTGTGCGGGTGTGTATGCATGTGTGTGTATGCGTCTATGTGTGTGTATGTGTCTGTGTGTATACGTGTGTGTGTGTGTGTGTGTGTGTGCTCGTGTGTGTGTACGGGTGTGTGTGTGGGGGCTTGCGTGTGTGTGTGTACGCGTGTGCGTGTATGCGTGTATGTGTGTGTATGTATGTGTGTGTGGGTGTGTGCATGCATGTGTGTGTATGCGTCTTGGTGTGCGTGCGAGAGTGTGCTTGCGTGTGTGTGTGTACGCGTGTGCGTGTATGCGTGTATGTGTATGTGTGTGTGTGTGCGTGTATGTGTGTGTATGTACGTGTGTGTGCGTGTGTGCATGCATGCATGTATGTGTATGCGTCTGTGTGTGCTTGCGAGAGTGTGTATGCGTGCGTGTGTATGCTTGCGTGTGTGTACGCGTATGCGTCTGTGTGTATGTGTGTGCGTGCATGTGCGTGCGTGTGTGTATGTGTGTATGTGTGTATGCGTGATGTGGCGGTGATTACGAGCTTGGTAGGATTCTAGATTAACCTGGGAAGGATGGGCAGTTCCATTTGGACCAATCAGCGGTCGAGAAAAAGAACCAATCAGCAAATCGGACAGATGAGGGACACATGTTCATTCTTATCTGTACAGAAACCACCACCAACACCACCACACACTACCACCACACACACACACCACCACCACATTCCACCACCATCACCGGGCGCTGACGGGCGTCAACGCCCGGTGGTGGTGGTGGTGGGAGCTCCCGTGTGGCAGAGCTCTTGGATCGGAGCTCTTGGAGCTCAAAGCGTGTGGAGCTCAGAGCTCGGAAGTGACATTTGCATATGACCTCTGTGAGGTCACTTCCGCTGCCGTTCACGTGACCGGAACTGACCTTTGACCCCTGCTCGCACTAACAATACCGGATAAAAATTGCGCATACACGCATACACACACGCACGCACATGCACGCACACACATACACACAGACGCATACACGCATACGCGTACACACACGCAAGCATACACATACACACGCACGCACACACCAGCACACACACGCGCGCATACTCTCATTGCGCCTTGCGCCGCTAGGTCAAAAGGGCTCGAAATGCGCTTTTATACTACTAATCCTTCCTTCACTCCCCTAAAACGCCCACTTTCGCTATTACTCGTACTGCTGACGTCACCGATGGCGTCACAGATGCTGTGGACATCTCTCAAATCGTAGTCTACACCCCGAGAGCTGCAAGATGACACCCCCCACGACGCATTCGGACCAAGGATGGTCCATCCCTACCCCAAATCCCTTTCTTCACCGCCCCAAAATGCCCACTTTCGCTACTACTCCTACTGATGACGTCATCAATGACGTCACAGATGCTGTGGACATCCCTCAAATCGGGGTCTGCATCCCGAAGGCTACAAGATGACACCTCCCACGACGCATTCGGACCAACGATGGTCCATCTCTACCCCAAATACCTTCTTCACTGCCCCCAAAATGCCCATTTTCGCTACTACTCGTACTGATGACGTCACCAATGACGTCACAGATGACGCGAACATCCCTCAAATGGGGATGTACACCCCGAGAGATACAAAATGACACCTCCCAGGACGCATTCGGACCAAGGATGGTCCATCTCGACACCAAATACCTTCCTGCACTGCCCCAAAATGGGCACTTCACTTACTACAACCAACTGCGCATGCACAGATTGACGCGACTTGCATTTAAAAACACGCCATTCTGACTCTACCCCACACAAGCTTCACTTTGACACCTTCCACGACCCATTCTGACCCATAGCGGTCCATCTCTACCTCAAACACACACCCACATATCCCCCAAAATGCCTGCTTTCTATACTACGGGCCAGACTGCGCATGCGCAGAATATTGAAAACGGACGAACTATAGGATCATTAGGGGCTCACCTAGACCCCAAAACGTCCACCCCGTATGGGCCTATACCCCATAGCCATGCAATATAGGCCTATGGGCTTACCCAGGCCTCGGTGAACTTTTTCCCAAAATTTCACCGTTTCGCTTCGAAACCCTTCCCATCGTGTTCTAAATGACGAGACGTGAAAAACAAATCCAAACAACTCATATCACAATGAACGTATGTGAATTTCCCAGGTTGAACCTATACTCCCATATAGCCAGTATGGAGCTATATGGGCCTATCCACACCTACCCGGTACTTTTTCCAAAAATTTCACCGTTTCGCTTCGAAACCTTTCCCATCGTGTTCTAAATGACCGGAAAAACAAATCTAAACAACCCATATCACAATGAACGTGTGTGAATTTCCCAGGTTGAACCTATACCCCCATATGCTTTTCCCCAAAATTTCACCGATTTTTTGTGTTTTTCTCGGCGAGATGAGAAAAACGAGACCCCACAACCCATAGTAACACCCACAAAAAACAATTGACCACCTCTTCCCCCCATATAGCCAGTATGAGCCTATATACAGACCTCGGTGACTTTTCCCAAAAAATTCACCGATTCGCCCCGGGACCCCTCCCATTGTGTTTTTCTCGGCGAGAGGAGAAAAACGAGACCACACAACCCACAGTAAAGCCCACAAAAAAAAAATTGACCACCCCTCCCCCCATATAGCCAGTATGAGCCTATATATACACCTTGGTGACTTTTCCCCAAAATTTCACCGATTCGCTCGGGGACCCCTCCCATTGTGTTTTTCACGGCGAGAGGAAAAAAACGATACCCCACAACCCATAGTAAAGCCCACAAAAAAAATTGACCACCCCTCCCCCCATATAGTCCAGTACCCCCCATACCCCTCCAGTATAGCCAGTATATAGAGCCTATATACAGACCTCGGTGACTTTTCCCAAAAATTTCACCGATTCGCTCTGGGGCCCCTCCCATTGTCATTTTCTTGGCGAGACGAGAAAAACGAGACCCCACAACCCATAGTAACACCGACAAAAAAAATTGACCATCATTTTCCCTTATATTGTATAATACAGACCCCTATTGCAGGGGTAAAGTCCGTGTTCCGCTTTTTATATTTTCGGAAAAAAATCCTAATTTTACATGCACCCACCTCATTCACTTGATAGGCAGGCCTCGATAAGCCCGGGGACCGATATTAGCCCTTTTGGCTAGAGTTGATAGGGGGTTTCCCCTATTTTAGGGGTAAAGTCCGTGTTTCGCTTTTGATATTTTCGGGAAAAAATCCTAATTTTACATGCACCCACCCATGACTGAATGACCCTCGAGGAGCGCTTCACTTTGACACCTCACTCGACCCAATCGGTCCACTAGGAACCCACCCTGGTCGCAAAACGTCTATTCCCATACTCTTTTTAGGCATTCCCCGTATACATTAACATTGGAAGTCACTTGGTTGACATGGGACTACTTTCTGCCCGCGGAAGTGACGGCATCACCGCCAGACCGCGGAGGAATACAAAGGTTAAAGGTTGCCGGAACTACTTTTGATCTCCACGAGACCGCCACGTAACCGCCACCTGGCGCCACATGCGCCACAGAGGTCAAAGGCGTGCATGGGCGCTTCATATACTTTAACCTGGAAAAAAAGGGAACCAAGAGTTACCTCCCTGGAAAATGTGGCTTGAAATCCGTTATATATACTACTCCGCATTCTAGTGCTTTCATTCCATTGTCCTCATTCTATTATTCTCACGCCAAAGGGATTCTAGTGTCTTCATTTTAGTGTCTGCGTTCCATAGTTCTCGTTCTATTGTTCTCGTACCAAAGAGATGTTAGTGCCCTCATTTTCCTGTCTTCATTCCATTGTCATCATTCTATTGCTCCCATACCAAAGACATTCTAGTCCTCGTTCTAGTGTCTTTATTCCATTGTCCTCGTCCTATTGTTCTCATACTAGAGCGGCAATAGTGTCTACATTTTCGTGTCTTCATCCCATTGTCATTATTCTATTGTTCTCAAAGCAGAGATTCTAGTGTCCTCGTTCTAACGTCCTCATTCTATTGTCCACATTATATTGTTCTCATATCGAAAGGATTCTAGTGTCCTCAGTCTAGCGTATTCATTCCATTGTCCTCATTATATGTTCTCGTTTTTATTGCCCCCATTCTGTTATTCTCATTAGTCTGTTTGTTATCGTTCTCTGAAGTACCCGAGGATTAATCCAGAACATTTATGCGCATTCTTTCGCTACTGATGAAAATACAGTTCTTTCTTCAAGATTTTATACCTCCGACTGTTTAGGAGCTTACAAACTCTGATATTGGAAAACAGCATCAGTGACATTATTTCCTTTATAACACAATTAACATTTTGACCGTTTCTCATTTGAATCTCTTAGTAGTATTGCGTATCAAAATTTTCAACGCTTTCTCCTTAATAGTCCATACTTTAGATTTCTTATGAAGGAGTGTTGTTCTTTCCATCAGAATGGGTGTGTTCTTAAATTGATATGCGTTTTAGAATTTCATCAATAGCAAAATATGTTTTGAAAAAGTTATTCACAAAATCATGCTGAACTGTGGGATTATTAGATAAACGAAATTTCTAAAAGTATACGATCCTGAAATGAAGTTTTATGATTTGACCCAACTTTTTTGTGTTACAGATTAATTATAGGTTTTCAAAGCAAATACACGGGGAAAGTAACAAAAGTTTCGCGTTTGAGGTATTCTTGAAATAAATAAACTCGTCAATGTTTTATTTTTTTCAGAGATGCATATGGATTGTGTCCCATTCCAAATATCAATTTCCCATTAAAGGTGTATTCGATGGTGGTAATATCCAATATATATCGAACTGCGGCGGTTGAACCGAACCTGTTCAGGGTCGTCGAAAGGTTAGGGTTAACCTTAACAATTCGGAAATATCAATATTGAATATTATCACTGTCGTATACAGCTTTATTGGGAAATCGATATTTGGAATGAGACACAACAAAATGCATCTATGACAAAAACTGACGGGTTTATATTCAGAATTTTATGTGAATTAATTCATTCAAAATATATCTCAAACGCGCAAGTTTTGCTACTTTCCAGATGTAATTCCTTTGAAAACTTGCTACCAATAATTAGTTTGTAACATGAAAACGTACCTCAAATTATAAACTTTCCTTTTAGAATCGTACTATTAGAAATTTCGTTAATTTAAACATCTCACAGTTCGACAGAGAACAGGATTTTCTGAATAACTTATGCAAAGAATTTTTGCTGCTGACGAATTTCTTACACGTATACTTTGGCCAGTTTGTTCAAGCAATAAAAGTAAAAAAATGAAATAAGAATTGCACTTACGAAAGAATTCAAACATACTCTCCTTTTAGTTAAATTTTAGGAAAAGTTGTGCATATTACCGGAATTCTAACTATTCGAGGACTTTAAGCGGTATTACACGGATATTCTGTTATCAAAAAGGATTCAGTTCACTGTCGGAATTTCAATATATTCGTTAAGAAACGCTTGTATATGGAAAGACATACAGGTTTACTCTAACGGGCTCGATGATTTCCTCTGAGAAGGTTTCCATGATGCTTTGCTCGATGCCAAAGGAAATGATACGAACAGCAAAACCCAGGCAGACCTCTATGTGTTCTCTTATAAGATTCTCAGACGTGTACATGGGGGATCGTCCGTTACTTTATAATACAATGCTTGTAAAATGTTGGTTAGAGGCTCGGTGTGTACATTTTATCGTATGTGAACAGTTTGTTTTGCCTGCAGTTAAATAATTAAATCCTTCTGGCAGTGAGCCAATCTATATTTCTGCTATCTGCTTCATCTATTCAGATATAATGATGCCGTAACAATATTGGAAATAAATGTTATTACTAGGTTTTGTTTTATAAACTATAAA
>JAVTVY010011529.1:0-50145 GCA_036873755.1 Hanleya hanleyi
TTGACATTTATCGGCGCCACTGGTCCATGATACGGCACTGTTTCTACCGTCATCGCCCTATTCAAGATATCTACAATTTCCGACTGACCGACCTCACCCGTCTACGTAGCTACGTAGAAGCCATCTTCAAATATCAAACTACGGCCTTCAAATTGAATCTGGTGTTTGGTTATGTGCTGCAGCATAAAGAGACAGGCCAAGTCCGATATTTTTACCCGAACAGTAACATCCGGGTATTTGACCAACCGTTTACCATCATTAACCGAGTGTCGCTAGAGACGATGCTGGAGAAACTGGACACCGTGGATCCCTTGGAATGGGCCCAACAACATCGCCCCAACACCAAGTGGACAGTGGAGAGTGTGACCAATGTTACGTTTTTCGTTACCAAGCTGACCGACCACTCCCATCGGCTGAATGCGTCACTCATGCACTGATGAATACCATAACATGCCGTACATACTCTATATGTCTACATGTTGATCGTTGACGGTACGGAGGTGACCGAAGATACACGGATGTTACCGAAGATGTCACGGCTCGGCCCTCGACTTGGGGATAGTTGAACTGAGTGTGCTAAAAATAGATCACCAGCTAGCGTGCTATAAAAGGGAAGCGGCCTGGACGTTTCATCAGACACTCTGTCAACCACCAAGATGTTCACTTGCACAACTTGCCAGAAGCTGTTTACTCGTCTAGATAATTTACGACGCCACGAGGCCTCCACCCACAACGATGCTCGGTATACTTGTACAACCTGCGCACGGTCATTCAATCGGGAGGATCATTTACTGCGTCATGAGAGGGTACTTCACGCGGGTGCGACGGTACTATGTAATGATTGTGGTCGACTCTTCAAACGACCCAGTCGGTTTAGACAGCACCAACGTTTGAAGCATGCCCCGTCTCTACGGTTTGGGCGACAACTTTCCACTAAAGAGGAGCCGCGGAAGGTCAGACCCAGTGAAGATGAACCCGGAGAGACGAACGCCACTGGTGATACGATGACGAAGAGCCTGCCTATACCCACGGTCCAGGAGGGCCTGGATATCCAGCCGGACCCCACCGTTACGGTTTCGAGTCATACGCCTGATAACATCGAACATTTTCTGGACGAGCCCATAAATGTTCCTAGCGATCTCTTACAGGGCGCCCATCCAGTGAGTGACATCTATCGGCGCCATTGGACCATGATACGGCACTGTTTCTACCGTCATCGCCCTATTCAAGATATCTACAATTTTCGACTGACCGACCTCGCCCGTCTAGGCAGCTACGTGGAAGCCATCTTCAATGACCAAACAACGTCCTTCAAATTAAATCTGGCGTTTGGTTATGTGCTGCAGCATAAAGAGACAGATCAAGTCCGATACTTTTACTCGAGCAGTAACATCCGGGTATTTGACCAACCGTTTACCATCATTAACCGGGCGTCGCTAGAGACGATGCTGGAGAACCTGGCCAACGTGGATCCCTTGGAATGGGCCCAACAACAACGCCCCAACACCAAGTGGAAAGTGGAGAGGGTAACCAATGTTACGTTCTTCGTGACCAAGCTGACCGACCAACCCATCGGATGAATGTATTCACCCAGGCACTGATAGATTCTCAGAATGCGCAAACAACTATCTGAGGATATGTTGCCTCAACGGTATCCTGGCTTGACCAACGGTGATTAGAATAAACGGTTCAGAGCGAACATGGTCGAAGATGTAACTTTCTGAAATGAAGACTTCTGATTGGACAAGAATACATCTAACGGACAGGAACGAATATGACAGATGCAAATGGTGGCCTCTGATTGGACAAGTCTTCTTGAATTGTAACACCAAGTGGATAGTGGAGATAATGACCAATGTTGCGTTCTTCGTGGTTAAACTGACCACCACCTCCATCGGATGAAAGTATTCACCCATGCACTGATAGATACTCAGAATGCGCAAACAACTATCTGAGGATATGTTGCCTCAACGGTATCCTGGCCTGCCCGACGATGATTAGAATAAACGGTTCAGATGGCACTTTCTGAAATGGAGACTTCTGATTGGACAAGAATACATCTAACGGACAGGAACGAATATGAAACATGCAAATGGTGGCCTCTGATTGGATAAGAATCTTCTTGAATTGTAAATATACCCAACGCGGCTCCCCCAGCGTGGGTGTGATGTAACATTGGGGAAAATAAAATATATGAAAAAAACTTCTTGTTGTTGTTGTTCTCTCATGTGTCATCCTTGTTGTTGTTGTTGTTCTCTCTCTGGTCTATATCATGGCGTTATGTTAGAGTGTTAAGGTGTAACGACGGGCGTTGACGGGCATCACCGCATTTCGAAGAATTAGTGACAATTCCATGGAATATCAGAGCTTCTGAGCTATTTCACCAGGGCGTTGAAGCATTAAGAATGGTGTTGGTGGGCGTTGCTACAAGATGACACCTCACACGGTCCATTTGGACCGCGGATGGTCCATCTCTACACCAAATAACATCCTTCACTGCTAAAAAAGGCCCACTTTCGCTACAACTTGTACTAATGACGTCACCAATGACGTCACAGATGCTATAAATATCCCTGAAATCAGGGTCTATACTCCGAGAGCTACAACATGATGCCCCACACGACGCATTCGCAACGCGGATGGTCCATCTCTACACCAAATACCTTCCTGCACTGCCCCAAATCGAACCGTGAATAGTCCATCTCGATCCCAAATACCTTCATGTACTCCCCGAAAATGGCCACTTTACTTACTTACTACAACCAACTGCGCCTGCGCAGATTGACGCGACTTGCATTCAAAAACACGCCATTCTGACTCTACCCCACACAAGCTTCACTTTGACACCCTCCACGACCCATTCGGATCCATAGCGGGCCATCTCTACCCCAAACACCTTCAAAAGGCCCACTTTCGCTACAACTTGTACTAATGACGTCATCGATGACGTCACAGATGTTGTAAATATCCCTGAAATCGGGGTGTATACTCCGAGAGCTACAACATGACACATCCCATGACGCATTCGCAACGCAGATGGTCCATCTCTACACCAAATACCTTCCTGCACTGCCCCAAAAGGCCAAATAACATCCTTCACTGCTAAAAAATGCCCACTTTCGCTACAACTTGTACTAATGACGTCACCAATGACGTCACAGATGCTGTAAATATCCCTGAAATCAGGGTCTATACTCCGAGAGCTACAACATGACACCCCACACGACGCATTGGCAACGCGGATGGTCCATCTCTACACCAAATACCTTCCTGCACTGCCCCAAAAAGCTCACTTTCGCTAATTCTCCTACTGATGACGTCATCGATGACGTCACAGATGCTTCGGACATGCCTCAATTCGGATTGTACACCCCGAGAGCTACAAAATGACACCTCACACGACGCATTCGGACTAAGGATGGTCCATCTCTACACCAAACTCACCCTCACGCACCCCACAAAATGTCCACTTTCGCTACTACTCGTACCGATGACGTCATCAATGACGTCACAGATGACGCGGACATCCCTCAAATCGGAATGTACACGCCGAGAACTACAAGATGACACCCTCCAGGACGCATTCGAACCGTGAGTAGCCCATCTCGACCCCAAATACCTTCATGTACTGCCCGAAAATGTCCACTTTCGCTACTATTCGTACCGATGACGTCACCGATGACGTCACAGATGACGCGAACATCCCTCAAATCGGAATGTACACCCCGAGAACTACAAGATGACACCTTCGAGGACGCATTCGAACCGTAAATAGCCCATCTCGATCCCAAATACCTTCATGTACTGCCCGAAAATGCCCACTTTCGCTACTACTCGTACCGATGACGTCACAGATGACGCGAACATCCCTCAAATCGGAATGTACACCCCGAGAACTACAAGATGACACCTTCCAGGACGCATTCGAACCGTGAATAGCCCATCTCGATCCCAAATACCTTCATGTACTGCCAGAAAATGTCCACTTTCGCTACTACTCGTACCGATGACGTCACCGAGATGACGCGAACATCCCCCAAATCGGAATGTACACCCCGAGAACTACAAGGTGACACCTTCCAGGACGCATTCGAACCGTGAATAGCTCATCTCGATCCAGAATGTACACCCCGAGAACTACAAGATGACACCTTCCAGGACGCATTCGAACCGTGAAGAGCCCATCTCGACCCCAAATACCTTCATGTACTGCCCGAAAATGTCCACTTTCGCTACTACTCGTACCGATGACGTCACCGATGACGTCACAGATGACGCGAACATCCTCAAATCGGAATGTACACCCCGAGAACTACAAGATGACACCTTCCAGGACGCATTCGAACCGTGAATAGCCCATCTCGATCCCAAATACCTTCATGTACTCCCCGAAAATGCCCACTTTCGTAAATATCCCTGAAATAGGGATGTATACTCCGAGAGCTACAACATGACACATCCCATGACGCATTCGCAACGCGGATGGTCCATCTCTACACCAAATACCTTCCTGCACTGCCCCAAAAGGCCAAATAACATCCTTCACTGCTAAAAAATGCCCACTTTCGCTACAACTTGTACTAATGACGTCACCAATGACGTCACAGATGCTGTAAATATCCCTAAAATCGGGGTGTATACTCCGAGAGCTACAACATGACACCCCACACGACGCATTCGCAACGCGGATGGTCCATCTCTACACCAAATACCTTCCTGCACTGCCCCAAAAGGCTCACTTTCGCTAATACTCCTACAGATGACGTCATCGATGACGTCACAGATGCTTCGGACATGCCTCAATTCGGATTGTACGCCCCGAGAGCTACTCATCAATGACGTCACAGATAACGCGGACATCCCTCAAATCGGAATGTACACCCGAGAACTACAAGATGACACCTTCCAGGACGCATTCGAACCGTGAATAGCCCATCTCGACCCCAAATACCTTTATGTACTGACCGAAAATGTCCACTTTCGCTACTACTCGTACCGATGACGTCACCGATGACGTCACAGATGACGCGAACATCCCTCAAATCGGAATGTACACCCCGAGAACTACAAGATGACACCTTCCAGGACGCATTCGAACCGTGAATAGCCCATTTCGATCCCAAATACCTTCATGTACTACCCGAAAATGTCCACTTTCGCTACATGCCACCGCGCATGCGCAGAATGCCGATATTTCAACCCCACACCCAGTCCATCAGATGCCCCTTCATGAATGCTTCACTTTGATACCTCACTCGACCCCATCGGTCCACTAGGGGCTCCCCTAGCTCCAAAAAGGCTATTTTCATACCCTTCGGCCACCGCGCATGCGCAGAATGCCGATATTTCAACCCCACACCCAGTCCATCAGATGCCCCTTCACGAATGCTTCACTTTGATACCTTACTCGACCCCATTGGTCCATTAGGGACTCCCCTAGCTCCAAAACGTCTATTTCCATACCCTTGGGCCACCGCGCATGCGCAGAATGCCAATAGTTCAACCCCACACCCAGCCCATCAGCTGCCCCTTCACGAATGCTTCACATCGATACCTCACTCGACCCCATTGGTCCATCAGGGACTCCCCTAGCTCCAAAACGTCTATTTCCATACCCTTGGGCCACCGCGCATGCGCAGAATGCCGATAGTTCAACCCCACACCCAGCCCATCAGATGCCCCTTGACGAATGCTTCACATCGATACCTAACTCGACCCCATTGGGCCATTAGGGCTCCCCTAGCTCCAAAACGTCTATTTCCATACCCTTCGGCCACCGCGCATGCGCAGAATGCCGATAGTTCAACCCCACACCCAGCCCATTAGATGCCCCTTCACATAAGCTTCACTTTGATACCTCACTCGACCCCATCGGACCCTTAGGGGCTTCCCTAGCTCCAACACGGCTATTTTCATACCCTTCGGCCACCGCGCATGCGCAGAAGGCCGATAGTTCAACCCCACACCCAGCCCATTAGATGCCCCTTCACATAAGCTTCACTTTGATACCTCACTCGACCCAATCGGACCATTTTATCTAGGGACTACTTTTTCTCCGCGGAAGCTTTTTTCCGAGACCGAATCACCGCCAAAACCACGGCCAAACCGCATCACCGCGCATGAATACATTTTTTTTTTTTTTTTTGCCGGAACTTTTTTTTTTTTTTGGATGTGTGAGTGGGGTGGGTTCAAAATGGCGGCACCTTATTTTCCGCCATTTTGAACCCACCCCACTCACCCAGGTCAATCAGTGCACTGGGTGAGTGGGGTGGGACTGCATGCGCTGCTCCCCAATCTCCCCCAATTGTGACGTCAAAACAGGTTCTGCGCATGCGCAGTGGGGCGCTATTCCCTCAATTTGCTCTATATATACTACTAAGGTAGGCACCAAGTTTTTAACAAATTCTGGACTGGAAACATGAGATTTCTGGTTTTTGACGGGTTCTCTGGTCTGAGTGAACTTGATCCTTGAATTTTTTACCAAGTCATACAAATTTTTTCTTCTTTGCCCCATCGGCACTATATACCCTGTCTTTGGTACCAATTCATAAACTGGAACTGACGATTGAAGAAGAAAAATGAAAATATAATAAGTATTTCTAGATTTATTTTATACTTAATTTTAGTCAATGGAACTGTAAATCAGGCTTAACCCAGTTAAGCATAAGATCCCCAAATGCAGCGTCAAATTGATCTGAAAGTGTCAAATGTCATATGTCAAAAGAAATGTAAGTATGAAACTATTATTTTCATTTCATTCTTTCGATATCTTTCTTGTGTCCAGAATGACAAGTGGGTGAATTTTCATAACCGTACTCCAGGCCATAGGGAAGAAATCGCTAAAAAAAAACCCGACAAGTAGTGGGAAAATTTGTTTAATCAGAATTTCGGGTATAAATCCCTTAAAATCAATGGAATGATTACGGTCGAGATATTGCAACTGGCTCTTCCTTCTCTGTGTTTGAAAACCTGTCCTAAACATTGTTTTTCTCCGAAGCCCTCGCCTCACAACATGGTAGCGGTATTACGCCCAGAAGGAAAATTGAAACATGATGTCACGTTTTTTTTATATAATTTGAAAACTATGTAACTACATCAATAATACATGAAATTACAACACATATAAGGGAAGTGGGAAGAGGTGCCGACATACTGGCAGAGCCACATGACTTCACAGTATAGTCTTCCGGTTAACCTATTCTAAAGCACATATCAAGAATCTAACGATTCGTGATATGTGTTGTATCTCAGGTACGCTTTTATTGTACCTGTTCATGTGGCAACTTGGATGATATGACCACACGGCCCCTAGCACCGGCATAAACGGTATTAGATACAAATCTAGAGAGCTATGATGGAAATGCTCTGACAACTCGTATATTGGTAATTGGTGAGCTGTTTCGCAGTGACAACTCGTACACTGGGGATTGGTGAACTGTATCGTCGTCAGATGAAAATGACGGCATTTAACACAAAAGACTAGTATGTAAGGCCCGATGTCGACCCAGCATCAACTTCTGGGTTATACCTATCTGTCTATAACATCAAGCAGGTAGCATGCCTATCTGTCATAACATCAAGCAAGTCTGAATAATTGTACCTGGTTCCTGTGATATTAGGTATTTGGTTAAAAGCCTCGCTTTAGTGACAGACATTAACATCAAGCAGATAGCATGCCTATCTGTCATAACATCAAGCAGATCTGAATATTAGCTATTTGGTTAAAAACCTCGCTTTAGTGACAGACATTAATCAGAGTATCCACGTCGTGCGATCGGGTCATTTGACTAAAGTTATTGTAATATCTGTCAGATGCACAGGTACCGATTTCCTTTTCCTTCGTGGCCATAAGTGACCATCGTCGTATTGAAGAGTAATGCCGGCGCACACGAGAGCTAACCCCTGAGCTAATGGCTTCTATTGCCTGTTGGCTCAGGGGCTAGCTTTCGTGTGCGGGCAGTTTTGATGAGGTTTTCGCCTCGCGAGGCCGGGAGAAAAATACGAAACTTGTTGAATAATTCTGTCTCGAGTGCGGCGAACGTATTAAGCTAACAGTTCAGCCGTTTTGTTCGACCGGCCAATGAAACGCATCTTATATTCACGTGATTTATACGAACGACTTTCTAAAATGGTCATTTTTGTGTGAACCCGGTAACAAGAGAGATCACATTATCTTGAAGAATTTTGTTCCACGGGAAATGAAATCAATTCGGTGAACCTTTTGCTCTCCGTGTGCGCTGAAACCACATGAGAGCTGGGCCCTGAGCTAACAGGCAATTGAGACCATTTGCTCAGGGGATAGCTCTCGTGTGCGCCGGGCTTAGGGCTCTTTGATCCATTTTTAGGTATACCCACTAGCACGAATTATCCGTCC
The DNA here is from genome assembly GCA_036873755.1 of Hanleya hanleyi. Lineage (NCBI taxonomy): Eukaryota > Metazoa > Mollusca > Polyplacophora > Lepidopleurida > Hanleyidae > Hanleya > Hanleya hanleyi. The sequence continues at coordinate 8,375 of JAVTVY010011529.1, forward strand.
TACAACATATGCATAGATGATTAATCCGAAATAGAAATCGTACCGTGTGTCCGTCATCAGACACGATCATGAGCGTTGACCGGTCGTCCTTATCCCAGATAATGTCCGCATCGTCAGAGTCAGCTGCGACCTGTTGTAGAGCTTCAAGCAAAGCTATTTGGCTTGCCAGACCTCGCAATGTTCCAGCCTCATTACCCATCGCTCAACCTTAGAATAGAAGAAAACAAAACACACAGGGTATATATTCGTAAGTCAGTTTGTTTCTCGCGGTCAACAGTTTTCAAAGATGGCAGCAAGATATTATGATGTACGATATTGGGTAATTTCCGTGATTATCTGCATCATTAGGAAGTTTAACAAATTGTATTACGGGATCAATTTTATACAAATAACATAAACAATATTTCATAATCCAAATGAAGAAATACATACTAATGTTTCCTGTCGTTGAAAACATACTGTGCACCTCGGAGTGCTACCATAGCGGAGAAAAAGAATTATCCGTAACATCTGGGTTCATCTCAGTTAATATTGGTACATAGGAAGATATATTTTTCGTCATTTAGAAAGTAAACGTATCACAGTATTTTCGTTATTTTGGGAGAACACTATCTTAGTATAGCACAGATTATAGTGCCAAAGGGCCTCCCACGAGTGGTTCAGATCGTCGACATATAGTGCTGGCCAGTAGGTGCCTTACTCTGGTGGTCGCTACTTCGAATCCCGCACGGGGACTCGACCAATTTTCAGCACTAGAATCTGTGCTGTACTAAGATAGCGTTATCCCAAACTAACGAAAATACCGTAATATTGGTACACAGATGTACATGTCCATATTATTCAAATAATGAACATTCCACTCGGGGGCATGGTTACAGCAATATTATATAATTCAATTCAGTCAAAATCCGACTTTCTTCTTTTGTGCATTTCATATATTTCTATTAAATGTGCTAAGATATTGATCTAATTCGTTGTAATTATTTTACAAAGTAAGCATACCAAATTTGGAATTCACCAGTGGAACCGTTATGCAGGACGAACGGACAGGCGTACATTATGACGACAATACCGCTAGGCCAAAATTGGCCGAGGGGTAAAAACGGTCACATCAACTATTTAAGTTCCGGGAATAATGCGTCTGGTGACCAGTTACCATGGTAACCGTATTTCGGAAACTGTTGATAAGCAATTGACAACATTTATACAAAATAACCTAGAAACACACTTTAATAGAATGCGACAGAATCAGAATTCTAAATATTTCAGAAAAGAAATATGCCATTATTTTCTATCAAATTATCTCTGGTGCATTGTGTGACATCATCAAAACTTATTTGCATACACAGTTTGTACTAGATCCAATAATCGTTGAAGAGCAATATTCCAACACCCGGTAGGACTATTATCATGAAATAAATGTTAAATTTTCAGAAAAAATATGGCAACAACGTATCTCTCCACCAGAAGGTTTAATTTTCCATTTGGGTTCCCCTTCGAGGGATACAGATATTCAGAGTCTAGCTATGATCCTTCAAAAAAAATAAAAAAAATAAAATAAAGTAAAAATTTAATTTGATTGACTGTGGATAACCTATATCTATACTCTTACCAAATATATCACTACACGTATACGTAATTAGAATATGGTCTAAAAAAAATAGGCCAGGTTCAGTCACTTGTATATGTTCTAGCCCATCACCGTTATTAGAATATGGCCCGTATTTTCACTATGGCCTTGAAAAAATAGACCAGGCTCAGTCAGTTTCATCAATGACATATGTAGTATGAATCTGGAGAGCCTAGTTGTAACCCTTTAAAAGATATCGGATTAACTATAACCGACCTTGATAAACTAGGCCAAGGTCAGTCAACTTGAATAAGTGCGTTGCCAGGTATATATGTACTGTAGGTCTAGTGTGAATTTGGAGAGCCTAGCCCTCGACATATTATAATTACTAGAATCAAATTGAAGCGGTTTCTAATCAATCCTATAGTTGCATATGTAGTATCATGACGTATATTCTTCAGAAGATACCACCAATTCTAAGATTTGACCTTGATAAAATAGGTCAAGGTCAGTCATCTTCAATAGATTTCAGTCACATAGACAGTTGCATATGTATATTTGGAAAGCCTGCCAATAGTCATTCGAGAGATATTGTGGTAACAAGGAAGATAGACGGGCAGATGGACGGACCACGTAGCCAATAACCTTTGGCCAGAATTGGCAGTGGGGTAAACTCAATACGTTTCCTCTTCGCCATCACAATTCGCATTCTAAACTGTATTCACAGCATAAACGTAACAGTTATCAAAGGTTTACTGGTTTTGATCTTGATTGACTTCAAAATGAATCGAGATCCTCTTTGCCTCAAGATTTGGTAGATCAGTCCATGCCTGAAACTGGAGATATCGCGCAGCTGACAAAAGTTAACAGACTGACAAACAACAAGTGCCAGTTCCAGGTTTAACGGGGTAAGTAACGGTAACAACTCTGTAATCTGCATCCACATATAAAAATATTTCAAAATCCCTCTCATTCTAAAGGAATTTAAAGTCCACATGTAAAAACTTCTGAATTTTAAACTGATGCCGATAGACAGACACAGGCTAATGTTCACATGTATAGCTGAACGACATTAAATAAATCTTGTCTTACCGTCGTACGGACAAAAGTCGCTATCACATTAATCGACCTCTTCGCACGAAGGGCGTATAAAAATTGAATTTCGATAAACTCAGAGAGCAGATGCGATTTTGTGATTTTAGCTGTCATACACAGCCAACATTTTTATGGCGATGATGCCTGTTCATCACCCTGATGAAAAAGGGTGATGACCAATGTCGTCATCCTTTTAAGGCAATGGCCCAGGTCGTCACCCTTTTAAGGTGATAGCCATTACCCTTTCAGGGTGATAACCTAAACATTTGTATTCCATGCTGATCACCCTTTTAAGATGATAGCCATTACCCTTTTAAGGTAATGGTGGAAAAGGGCGATGGTTCTAACTCAACACCTTTTTTGGGTGATGCTGTCATCACCATTTTAGGGTGATAACTATCACCTTTTTCTGGCTGTGTAGTAGTTTCATATGTGTTGCATGTATCTTCATTCTATCTTTTATATTCTCACAGGGTTATGATCCTATGCCAGGGGTTTGAGCGCTACAGCCAATGCCATTGCTTGAGACGGTCCCCGAATCTGCAGATGATAGGGAACCAATCGAATCTGCTTGTTGGTGTAAAATTCTTAACAAGAGAGTCCTATAGATTAAACTTCATCGAAATTGTTATGAACTTTAAAGTAGTTCAAATCTAAAAGAGCAAAGTATGAGCTACCTTATTTCATCCAAACTGATGGTGTGAAACAGAGGCTAGCTAGCTTTGCCTGCTGATCGTCTGGCTGGATGCTCGAGTTTGAGGTACCGGGTAAGGAAGTTTGGTTCTCTTTGGCATTTAGCAGGCCCTGCTGACAGTTTATGCAGCCTGGATTTGCTATGAATTTCCCTGTTTATGGATTTTTCTTCGTCTGAGAAGTAACATTGAGCGATTTCCATATAACATATGTGCAGTAGATTGGTCAGCTCAGTTCATGTAGAGATTATGACAGGTCCAATCGCGTTGCCTGTATTCAATATTATAGGATAGCTAGGCTGTCATTATGTCAATCTGTCTCCGGTTACCGGTAAGAGAATTAATGGACTAGACCGATAGTTTGTTGTTGTTGTAATGTTTTTGCTGAACAGTTATGTGTTTGTCTGTGGTTAGGGGGGGGGGGGGGATTTGGGGGACCCACAACCTTTCAATGTGAATGATTTACAATGAATTTAGAACCAGTCTGTGAAATTTGGGACAGATTGAAGCAATAATGGCTTTTCTAGCAGAGCTCAAATCATCAGATCTTACCTATTTATCTTGGTAGGATAAAATAGAGGTAATGTATCTCCATTCAATTTCATGTCATAGTATCAAAAAAGCAATTTTAGATGATATAAGTGGACAGTTCTCTTGAAATAATAATTCTCATTTAGTGTGACAGAAAACCAGGAAAACCAGAAAACCAGCATTACCATTAGGCCTACAATTAGTATATCTCCATGTTCAAGTCACCCAGACAGAAATATAATTTGGCTACACCTCAGAGCAGTCGTTTGTATGCAAATTATCACCTCACGATAGGAACAATGGAAATCCATGGGGACAGTGGATGAGAAGTGTGACTGATTTCTCTTATAGGAATAGTGAATTTCAAAGACAATGCATGTTCATTCTACCTAGAACACTTGTACTGGCTTAGCTAAGAAGAAATTACATGTAGATCAGTGAAACCTTATTGCACTGGATCTTAAACATATATTTTCAAGTGAAAAAGGGCAGATAGGTGATCACAGATTTTGAATAGAAATATTTCAAGATAGGGTAACTATTTTTTGTTTACCAGAATCTACCATGATAAAGAGAGCTGTTAAGGAAAGGTCAAGGCCGCGGCTGTAAAAAATTACCAACAGGGAAATCAATTTTAGTCAGAGAAATCTCCTTTTAATGTGAATGATGAACAATGAATTTAGAACTAGTCTGTGAAATTTGAGACTGATTGAAGCAATATTGGCTTTTCTACAAGCTAAAATAATGCTTATTTTGTAATATATGTATATATTTTCAAGGGAAAAAGATAGGTGAACTCAGATTTGCATAGAAGTATTCAACCATGTTTGTTTACTTGATTCTAACATAATAAAACGATAATATTCTAAAATATTGGAAAAATTGATTGGAATTGAACACTAACAGAGCTGATAAGGAGAGATAGATATTGCAGGTGTAGAAAGTAGCATTTTTTTGGTTAAGTGAAAACTGGGGAATCAATTTAAGCCATTGGAGATGGTGTACTGTAGATCTAATGTATGCTGTCTCATACCTTCACATTTTTTGTGTTATTGGGTGTGATGGAATTCATTTAAATTTTAAAACTATTGTGTCTATCTCTTTCAGGTTCTATGCATCTTTCTAGTTGGAGATGCACAGTGCAAGAACTAATCCGAGGACTCAGCCCCTGGGTGTCCATGTAACCTTATTAAGCCCGTTCACCTGTTCGCCACAACAAAACAGACTATAGATTTACAATTTGTCACGGATATCTATAACCGTGATATCAAATTTGAAGGTAAATCTACAAAATGTGAAAGTTATACAGGATGTTTAAGAAAGTACCATGTGAATTCATTGTAGAGTCTGAAATAAAATCTGAAACTATGTCAAAACTTTATCTGAAATTTCTGTCAAATTTAATATCCTGAAACTTGTAACTGCACACAGCCAGAAAAATGGTGATGGCCCATTACCTTTTTATGGCGATGATGCCTGTTCATTACCCTTTAAAGGTGGGGAGGAAAAAGGGTGATGGCCAATGTCGTCACCCTTTTAAGGCGATGGCCCAGGTCGTCACCCTTTTAGGGTGATAACCTAAACATTTGCACTCAATGCTGAGGGTGATAGCCGTAACCCTTTTAAGGTAATGGTGGAAAAGGGTGATGGCTCTAACTCAACACCTTTTTTGGGTGATGCTGTCATCACAATTTTAGGGTGATAAGTATCACATTATTTCTCTGGCTGTGTAATTGACACTCAACGCATAATTGGCCTATCTAACACTTGTATCCTCCATCACTTTTTCAACCCCGATAGATTTTCAACGTTTCGGTATAAACCAAATACTAACAAATGTTAGGACGTCAAACTTCCAGCATCATAGCTGATCAGTTTGGGTCCATTTTAAAACTAGTTACCTGTACATAATTATGCGTCAATAAAGCCATGGGAGCAATAAACATGAATTGCAGGCAAGCACCTAAACGGTGCGTGGACCCCTCAGCCTGTTTTTTTCAGTCATGTAGGATCTGGGCTGCATCTAGAGCCAATTTAGTTCCGGAAAACGTATGGGCGTCCAAAACTCAAATGAAACAAAAAACGAAAGTGTTGTTGTTGTTCAATTTGAAAGGATTTCTGAAGAAAATACTCCTAGAAAAAGCTTCTGGGAGCCTCAATATCGATCCGATTGCATAGCTGGGTATTGAATTTCATGTTAATAAACGTCTGTTTTGTGATTGCTCACAGGCTCTTTGCGCCGAAATTCACTAAAAAAAATTGGACCCTCAATAATGAATTACGAAAAGGAACTGGGAGTTTGGGATCGGAACCTGCAATAAATCCCTGGATACAGCCTTGCGGATACAGTTTGTGTGATTTCTGTACCGTATTTTATGGACTTCGTTTTCACGTGAGTGGTGTGCTGGGATTACAGCATGCAAGAAGTGTAGCTTTATCAGTGGCAATTTATGCATTGCACAAGTGTGATAACAAGTTAATGGCATAGAAACACAATGATTGACACAAACCCACCATTATCATTATGGGGGGGGGGGGGGATAAGATCCAGGTATGCAAACTGGTTAAAAATTGCCCAATCAGGCTAAAATGGGCTCTCCTAATCACTCGTTTTAAATAATTTCCAAGATACAGTAACATGCAAAAATTTAAAATGATGCAGAATAGAATCATTTAACAGCAAAATTGAAGAAAAATGTTGTCCTTCATTTAAGGCGACGCGAAAATCAAACTAACAGGGGTTCGATACTGCAGGGATTCCCCTGTCCGTTATTTCATATTATACTTCTGAAATAAAATAATGTCACCAACCTGTTAGTTATTACTATAAAGGAATAAATTTTAGGTGATTCCGCATGTGTGTGTGAAAAAATAATGTGCACTGCATCTCAGCTGTGGATAGGAAAAAATCCAATAACATTTAGTGTCCCAAGGGTGGGGGATTCCTCACTAGGGTAGTACATATGCTGAACAAGTGTAGCATCATGTTAGCTCCCAGATAAATGGGAATTGTTGGGGGGGTCCATCCAATGATAATCTTGAATGGACCAGCAGGCTTTCTTGTATCAGGGAACCTTCAAAAGTCACAGTGAAACATGCAACCAAGTTTCCCGATAGGCATAGATAACAGTGCAAAAGCTAAGCCATTAATAAATAATAAAAAATAAAATAATTAAAAATCATGAAATCATCATAGCCATCTGAAAATCTAATCGTTTCATCAGTCAACATTCAGGAAGCTCTCACCAAAGTTTGGTCAGGCCCGACTTGATAGATCTGCAGATATTCAGCGGACAAGAACATGTTGATGGGCATGGATAACAGTGCAAAAGCTGAACCATCAATAAATAATGAAAAAATTAAATAAAAATCATGAAATCCTCATAGCCATCTGAAAATCTAATCATTTCATCAGTCAACATTCAGGAAGCTCTCACCAAAGTTTGGTCAGGCCCGACTTCATAGATATGCAGATATTCAGCGGACAAGAATATGTTGACCTATGGGCTGAGGGGTAAAAATGGCGACCCGCTATATTAAACTGTAATGCCTGTTCTTTTTTCACGATATGTTTTCCTAATTTCGCAGTATTTGTATTACATGTACCAAAGTTTATATTTAGCGGTTCACATCATAGCTGCATGTAATCATCTGGGGATCATTTTCACCCTATCATGCATTCCTTCACAAGAATCGCCATCAATAAATTCAAAGTGACTTTTTACTAAACTACATCCATGACCCTGATTTTATTTCACTTGGGGACAATTCTACCTCAGTTAGCAAGCGTCAGAACCGACATTCAATATTCAGTCGTGAAAGAATTTCCGCGTTACTATCAATTTACGAATGTACTCATTTGTTAAGATGCGGCATTCACCACATCATAGTTTATAGCTATTTTCCGTGAACTACATACCGGTACCCCTTCACATACAGTATCGTGGGTAAATTCAAGATAGCAGTCATAGGGGGTGGGTGGGGCGCTAAAATTACATTCTTGACAATTCTCGTCTAATTCGAAGAATTGTTTCCCTGCATTATTTAAAATTATTCAAAATCGAGCGATTTCAGTGCAGGTTAGTTAGAGCCTATTAGTATAATCATGTCGGCGAAGCATCTGGAATAATGAAATATAACAGACACAGTGGTTGAAGGACAATCATTTACCCTTTCTGTCACGTCAAATTCACAATAACAGAAAAACGTAACAGAAAAGGTTTGTGAAGTCAAGGATTAACAATCAAATATTTATTTACAATACTAAAATCATATACAAATTAAGTAAGGTCAATACAACAAATAAATGTGAAATATAGTCTTACTGTTCAATGCTATACCGGTGTATACTTCACAGTCCGTGCCGACGTGCACAAATCACTTTTCTGTATTTGGCAGTCCAACACTGCGCGGTTGTTTAGAGTCCCAGTAAATGCCCAATTTCCGATGGTTCAATCACGTAGATTACACAGCAGCCAAAAGTCAATTCACAGGAGTATACAATCCAGCAGTCCGCAGCAAAGGTAACACAGTATAACGCACCCACATAAAGCCAGTTTGGATTCCCTCTCGAATAACTGAGTGTTACGCTATTTATACTTATGCGGCATTCCAGTACATTCTACCAAATCAAGAAGCATCTCGAATATGCATTACATCATCATCTGGCCTAGATACAATTTATAATAATCTTCTAGAAAGATCGAAGTGATTAACCCACGTAAACAAGCTTTCGTCATATATTCTAGAAGCATCCTGTCTAATATTAGACTACAATATCATGACATTTCTAATATCTAATATTTGGTAAATAAGCTCAAACTGATGAAAGGTCAATTCCGAAGAAAATGATTACATTTAAAAATGAATTCCGAGAACAACGCAAATTTCACAAAACCCATCCATATATGGTCACCATACTGAATTCAACAATTACAAGCGTCTGGTCCGTCATTCATAATTAAGCCGTCGTCCATTGAAGAATATCCACGTCCATAATTCGAAGATCTATTCCATATTCGATATAACAGCATAATACACCAAATTCAAAAAGACAGAGTATACATACACATAGGCTAATTTCCTGCAGGAGAGAAGCGGTCAACAGTTTTCAATGACGCCGGCGAGACATCATGATGTTCCAAAAATATCAGTTCCGTATCGCTGATCAGTATTCTTAATCCATATGATATTCGTTGTAAAGTCGTCATCTAGAGACTGATGTATCTCAGTCACGCTTTGATTGTGCCTGTTCATATGAGCACCATGAGGATATTGAAGTACATCAAGAAATGTAATGACGCATCTCTCATTAAAGATGAAAACTGTTTATCCGAAATAGTGTTGAACTTCAAACTGACCTGAACTATACTAGTGTCTCTCCTGGGATAATTTTTGATATAAAATGGTGTGTTATGGTGCACATTCATGGAGGATTTTGGCCTACCAGTAAATTATGTCCAGACTGATGTATTTCAAACTGATATTTCAATCGGAATATCCCAATACCTTCATCTGGGGTTCGGGGTTTGCATCTACCGGGATTAAACAAATTTAGATATAGTTCTGGCAAATTTTGTCTATTTTGTTTCGACTTTTAAAGGATTTTTAACTCCCAGAGGAACGTTAGAAAATGTTGTTCTATTTTGTTATATGTTCTCGAAGTTTCAAGTTTTGCACTGGATCGGTTACCCTACTTTTCAGATCGTCATTATTAGACTCACGCAGACGCCCCTCCTGGGAAGGCTTTAACCTTTTAGACGCAAAAGACTGTGGTCTGGTGCATTCTTCCAAACTTTCTTCCAGATTTGGATTGGGGTGTTCGCCAATTATGGAGTTGAATTTCTGAAAATATTGTCCAGAAGCGGCACTCAGAAAGTCTTAATTACAAGCGTCTGGTCCGTCATTCATAATTCAGCCGTCGTCCATTAGAGAATATCCGCGTCCATAATCCAAAGACCTATTCCATATTCCATATAACAGTATTAGCACCAAATCCAAAAAGATAATCATAGTATACATAAACATAGGCTTGTTTCCTGCAAGAGAGAATCGGTCAACAGTTTTCAATGATGCCGGCAAGACATCATGATGTTCCAAAAATATCAAATCCGTATCGCTGATCAGTATTCTTAATCCATAGTATTCGTTGTAAAGTCATCTAAAGAATGATGTATCTTAATCACGCTTTCATTGTGACTGTTCATATGAGTTCCGGGAGGATCTTGAAGTACATGGGTTCATACGGCCCCTAGCCCCGGGTTAAGCGGAATTAGACACAAGTTACGAAACGTAACGCCTAGATCTTGCATGCTACGCTCGTATTTAGCTATCAGCATGCGATACGTATCGCCAAATTTGAGAAACTTTGGGTGGAGGCGCTTGGTGGTGTAGCCCTGTTTTATAAGTTTCTGCAACAATGTTTTGTGACGATTAAAATCGTCACATTTAACACAGGATCTAGCAAATGCTACTAGGCGTGATATGTATACGCCATATGCAGGTCCCACTGGAATATTACTGTCCAGAAAGGGATAGTTTACGATGTCGAAATTGTAATCATCTCTTTTGTCATACAATCGACGAGAGAGAAGGCCCGCCGTAACCCGCACCTCATTATCGCACCTCATTATAACATATTCGAACACTATGAATATGCTGTACAGCTCAGTTGCTGTTCGAGTGGTCCTATCAAGGCATGAATTAATAATTAATTAGCAGCTGATTTTTTATTAACTGAAGAAAATATTAACAATGAAAAACGGTGATAGAAGATAACATAGATTTTACCCCACTCGTTTGTAACCCCATCAGGAAGTATATCATGTAAAGACCAGGTTAGATTTTTTCTACTTGTTCTAATGTACGATATATACTGTACTCAACAAGCCTGTGTTATGAACATATGTTCATTTAACCTACATTGGTGACAGTTTTCAGCATAATAAACGTCAACAATATATGATATGAATGATATTTATTTATGCAAGAAAACGAATAACAAATGTAGCAAGAGGGTCTATTAGGAGAAAATAGATTTCAAAGGATTGCCATTGACCACATGGAGGGGGCCGGCTGATTTTATGGCAGAAAAAGCTAAAACTCTATATTGCCTGATCAACTGTAGAAGACGATGGGTAAATTCAAAATGTTGACGATGATATTTGCATTTTCGTTCATTATTTTAAACTGCTCTGACCACTGATTTAGTTTTTTTTGGTCATACTACATAAACAGCTCTTAAGAAAAAGCCAATAATTTATCGATATAATCGGGCAGAAAATCGGATTAAATATCGTCCAAGATGACGTCAATGTGACATCACCAGAACATCCAACAAATTTGAAAGTTTGACATTTGTTTTGCTGAATCTTGAGCGGTGTGGAAAGCTCTCCATAAATCACCAGGGTATAACGCAATATTCTGGTCCTCGTGCGCCTCTCCCGTATGTCATCACCAGTACACCAAATAGATAGGCAAGTAGTACGCCGATGCTCTCAGCTTATTAAAATTTTAGCAATTCTGTTTACTTTGCCAGGATAGCTGTAGAGTTGAGGAAAGTGACTGAAAATGAACAAACTTCAAAACGGGCACTTAACACCAACAAGGAGCCGCGAACATAAAATTTACATGTACATACTGTTAAAAATCCATTATTCCCACAGATCAATTTCACATAAACTAGGATGAAAGTAACTCCGAAAATGGAAGTCATTGTGATAAATATTCTATATTTGTACTTGTATATATAGCTGACTGTATACTCCAATTGTTTATATGTATTCCTGATGATGGCATAAGCAAAGCCGAAATATAGAATATTTATCATAATGACTTCCATTTTCGGAGTTACTTTCATCCTAGTTCATACTGTTAAAGGTGTGTGTCTATCGGCTGTCATCGAAATGTGTCCTAGGACAGCATGAGAGTGATCCCGCAAGGGAGAGAGGATCGGAGTAAAAAGGGGCATTTAATGACAACTGGGAACCGGGAATATGAACTTTCTCTGACCTAAAAGGCCATAGTTTTGAAAGAAAGGTCGTTTTTACCATGATAACGGTAGTTTAACACCATTTGATTCCAAGATATATCATTCGGCTGAGCAACTGACACTTGTATGCTGTTGTTGGTTTGTGTGCGATACCGAAAGACTCCATCGATAGTGCTCGCAGCCCTGGCTGTCACGTGGCAGTCAGGCGGCTAGTTGCATTAGAAATAATTTCTCTTGTAAAACAAAACCAAAGCCATTGAACTGGGGTCAAGGCCATTAAGTCCGACCAGATTTTGTTTAAACTTGTAATTTGATTGTTAACACTGTATTTTAACAGTGTATTTTGTCTTGATTGACTTCTGCCGACAACTTCTGTTTGTTTCTGTAATTATACTCGTTAAATTACACTGTTTTAATAAAGAGATCCTATTTGCAATTTGCAACCATCTCAATATGCGGGTTATATTGATACATGTATATGTTAATGGTCATAAACTAGATTGCATATGCGGTTAACGGACCACTGGTAGTTTTTCAATAATACGATTAGCGATGACCTATATTAATGTCTTACAGAAAGCCGTGCAGTCTGGGCAACCTGTCAGACATGAACCGTTGTCACGGTGGCAGAAGGGACAGTGGAAGTATTGGGACTAGTTCATAGCCATTTACCCCTAATGTATGGCAGTATCACTACGCTGCAGTATCTGCAACCCCATATGGATTTCGCTATTATCCACCGATATATGTAATAATATTTTGATGATATCATCTGATGATGTGAATGTTACTCCACTTGAGCGAAAATCAACATGCAAATGTAATACCTACCTTCATGCAGTGCAGAAAGATGCAGCCTTTCTGTAGAACTGACTGTTGTTTGTGATGATATTGTTTACTTCGTCCGAGCGAGCAGAAATGTTAATTCTAGGAAGTAACATAAAGAATTCCCCGGAAAGCGAAAGCGAAAGACAGTCTCGTGTCCCTACTTACCTCCCTTTATGCTATTTTATCGTACGGCTTACATGAACGCAAGCCAAGTTAAAACCGGTCGTATGCCAAGGTACTAGAATATGAACACTAGCGAACACTCAAAACACGTATATCACGCAAAGACCAGGTGAGAGTTTTTCTACTTGTTCTAATGTACGATATATACTGTACTCAGTAAGCCTGTGTTATGAACATATGTTCATTTAACTTACATTGGTGACAGTTTTCAGCATAATAAACGTCAACAATATATGATATGAATGATATTTATTTATGCAAGAAAACGAATAACAAATGTAGCAAGAGGGTCTATTAGGAGAAAATAGATTTCAAAGGATTGCCATTGACCACATGGAGGGGCCCGGGTGATTTTATGGCAGAAAAAGCTCAAACTCTATATTGCCTCATCAACTGTAGAAGACGATGGGTAAATTCAAAATGTTGACGATGATATTTGCATTTTCGTTCATTATTTTAAACTGCTCTGACCAAAGGCAGAACACTGATTTATTTTTTTCCGTCATACTACATAAACAGTTCTTAAGAAAAAGCCAATAATTTATCGATATAATAGGGCAGAAAATCGGATTAAATATCGTCCAAGATGACATCAATGTGACATCACCAGAACATCCAACAAATTTGAAAGTTTGACATTTGTTTTGCTGAATCCTGAGCGGTGTGGAAAGCTCCCCATAAATCACCAGGGTATAACGCAATATTCTGGTCCTCGTGCGCCTCTCCCGTATGTCATCACCAGTACACCAAATAGATAGGCAAGTAGTACGCCGATGCTCTCAGCTTATTAAAATTTTAGCAATTCTGTTTACTTTGCCAGGATAGCTGTAGAGTTGAGGAAAGTGACTGAAAATGAACAAACTTCAAAACGGGCACTTAACACCAACAAGGAGCCGCGAACATAAAATTTACATGTACATACTGTTAAAGGTGTGTGTCTATCGGCTGTCATCGAAATGTGTCCTAGGACAGCATGAGAGTGATCCCGCAAGGGAGAGAGGATCGGAGTAAAAAAGGGCATTTAATGACAACTGGGAACCGGGAATATGAACTTTCTCTGACCTAAAAGGCCGTAGTTTTGAAAGAAAGGTCGTTTTTACCATGATAACGGTAGTTTAACACCATTTGATTCCAAGATATATCATTCGGCTGAGCAACTGACACTTGTATGCTGTTGTTGGTTTGTGTGCGGTACCGAAAGACTCCATCGATAGCGCTCGCAGCCCTGGCTGTCACGTGGCAGTCAGGCGGCTAGTTGCATTAGAAATAATTTTTCTTGTAAAACAAAACCAAAGCCATTGAACTGGGGTCAAGGCCATTAAGTCCGACCAGATTTTGTTTAAACTTGTAATTTGATTTTTAACACTGTATTTTAACAGTGTATTTTGTCTTGATTGACTTCTGCCGACAACTTCTGTTCGTTTCTGTAATTATACTCGTTAAATTACACTGTTTTAATAAAGAGATCCTAGTTGCAATTTGCAACCATCTCAATATGCGGGTTATATTGATACATGTATATGTTAATGGTCATACACTAGATTGCATATGCGGTTAACGGACCACTGGTAGTTTTTCAATAACACGATTAGCGATGACCTATATTAATGTCTTACAGAAAGCCGTGCAGTCTGGGCAACCTGTCAGACATGAACCGTTGTCACGGTGGCAGAAAGGACAGTGGAAGTATAGGGACTAGTTCATAGCCATGTACCCCTAATGTATGTCAGTATCACTACGCTGCAGTATCTGCAACCCCATATGAATTTCGCTATTATCCACCCACATATGTAATAATATTTTGATGATATCATCTGATGATGTGAATGTTACTTCACTTGAACGAAAATCAACATGCAAATGTATTATATCTCGTTACCTACCTTCATGCAGTGCAGAGAGATGCAGCCTTTCTGTAGAACTGACTGTTGTTTGTGATGATATTGTTTACTTCGTCCGAGCGAGCAGAAATGTTAATTCTAGGAAGTAACATAAAGAATTCCCCGGAAAGCGAAAGCGAAAGACAGTCGCGTGTCCCTACTTACCTCCCTTTATGCTGTTTTATCGTACGGCTTGCATGAACGCAAGCCAAGTTAAAGCCGGTCGTATGTCAAGGTACTAGAATACCAACACTAGCGAACACTCAAAACACCTTACGTTTTCATGAGGAGGACCCTTTCTGTTTAGAGAGAGTAGTCATTTTTACGGATCTGCTGCATTTAGTTTGACGGCAAGGCCGATTCGACAACCTAAGTTCTGAATCGCGTGTTTTTTTTGGAAAACTAGATTTGATATACATGTACGTAGATTAGTTATCAGATAAATCTACCTTATTGGTCTACACTGACCGAGTCATATTGTGTGATATAGCGTTCTGATTGATCGACCACAATCCGCATGACATATTTATATAAAGAATTAACGGAGCTCGTCACTGTTCATGTTGACACCCAGTTCACAAAATTTCAGGTACAGATATATAATATCTCTGATAATATAGGCCTACTGCTTACTTGTCTGCAAATGCCTGATGTAAAGTCGCTATCGAAGCTAGAAGCTAACTGGCTTCATATTCTGCATTAACCACACTCCTCTACCTGTTCTCACTGTTATATAGTATGGACTATCAGTCTGAAATTAAATTATTATTATTATTATTATTATTATAATATGACAGAATTTCTCCTGCTGTTCCGTTGTTTCGTAATTATACGATTGTGGAAATGCAACCTGTAACCATCTCGGTCATCTATACGCGGTAAGATTGACCCTGGGATCGTGTGTATCCATTTTCAGCCTGCTTTCGGCAACTGCAAGAGGAATTTCCAGAAATTAATACCACGTGACTTCGTCAGCCAATCAGCTAAAATCTACCGACTTAACCCCAACGTAACTCGCCATTTTCGAGTCATGTGATGAAATACTTGTTCAAAATTTCAGATCCACCACACCTCTTGGATGATACGAAAGTTATACCTATATATTTTGTAAGCCCAGGCAATATCTGTTTCAGAAGTGATATGAAAACCTGTAATTTATCAGATTTCTCGAGTCTGTTCTCCGCCGGATGAAGGCCGAACAGTTATATCACCGTTATTAGAATATGGCCCGTATTTTCACTATGTCCTTGAAAAAATAGATCAGGCTCAGTCAGTTTCACCAGTGACATATATAGTATGAATCTGGAAAGCCTATAGTTATAACATTTTAAAAGATATCGCATTAACTATAACCGACCTTGATAAACTAGGTCACGGTCAGTCAACTTGAATAAGTGCGTTGCCAGTCAACAGGTATATATGTACTGTAGGCCTAGTGTGAATTTGGAGAGCCTAGCCCTCGACATATTATAATTACTAGAATCAGATTGAAGCGGTTTCTAATCAATCATATAGTTGCATATGTATTATCAATTGGGAGATCATGACGTATATTCTTCAGAAGATACCACCAATTCTAGAATTTGACCTTGATAAAATAGGTCAAGGTCAATTATCTTCAATAGATTTCAGTCACATCGACATATGCATATTTGAAAAGCCTGGCAATAGTCATTCGAGAGATAATGTGGTAACAAGGAAGATAGACAGGCAGATGGACGGACCACGCGGCCAATAACCTTTGACCAGAATTGGCAGAGGGGTAAACTCAATAGGTTTCTTCTTCGCCATCACAATTCGCATTCTAAACTGTATTCGTAGCATAAACATAACAGTTATCAAAGGTTTACTGATTTTGATCTTGACATTTGACTTCCAAATGAACCCAGATCCTCTTTGCCCCAAGAGTAAGATATACTCAAGATTTGGTAGGTCAGGCCATGCCTGAAACTGAAGATCTCGCGCAGCTTACAAAAGTTAACAGACAGACAGACGAACAATCAACAAGTACCAGTCCCAGGTTTAACGGGATGAGTAACGGTAACAACTCTGTAATCTGCATCCGCAATCCAAAACATTTCAAAATCTCTCTCATTTTAAAGGAATTTAAAGTCCCCATAAAAACTTTTTAGTCCATTTTAGCTAGTTTTAGTCAATTAGTTATTTTTTTACGCATGTATTCATATTTAGCAGACAGGCAAAAGCCGTTGTGCTGGTTATGAAAATTTTTTTTGTGTAATGAACGTTGTTTGCGTGAATTTTAAACTAATGCCGGTAGATAGGCTCAGGCTAATGTTCACATATATATATATAGCTGAACGACATTAAATAAATCTTGTCTTACTGTCGTATGGACAAAAGTCGCTATCATATTAATCGACCTCTTCTCACGAAGGGCGTATAAAAAATGAATTTCGATAAACTCAGAGAGCAGATGCAAGAAACTGGGTTAAAATCATTCCTATGGCATTAATCAATATCGATTTTGTGATTTTAGCTGTCATAATTGATCCTCAACGCATAATTGGCCTATCTAACCCCTGTCTCCTCCATCACTTTTTCAACCCCGATAGTTTTTCAACCCTTCCGTATAAACCAAAAACTAACAAATGTTTCAAACTTTCAGCATCATAGCTGCTCAGTTTGGGTCCATTTTAAAACTAGTTACCGGTACTTAACTATGCGCCAATAAAGTTATGGGAGAATAAAAGAATGGCGAACCGCTATGTTAAACTGTAATGCCTGTTCTTTTTTCACGATATGTTTCCCTAATTTCGCAGCATTGGTATTACCAAAGTTTATATTTAGCGGTCCACATCATAGCTGCATGTAATCATCTGGGGATCAGTTTCACCCTATCATGCATTCCTTCACAAGAATCGCCATCAATAAATTCAGAGTGACTTTCTACTAAAGTACATCATACATGACCCTGATTTTATTTCACTTGGGGACAATTCTACCTCAGTTAGCAAGCGTCAGAACCCACATTCAATATTCAGCCGTGAAAGAATTTAACCTTTCTAATATCTAACATGAATTGCAAGCACCTGAAAGGTGCGCTGACCCCTCAGCCTGATTTTTTTCTGATCATGTAGGATATGGTTTGAGTGATATACATGTATGTACCATACAAAAATATAATAGACTCAAGTTGCACAACGCGAGTGCTGTGGCGGGATTACAGCATGCATGAAAGTGGAGCTTGCAAGGCACCATAACATGTTCGGTGAAGAAAATAAAAAAAACATTATGTTGTACCCGTAACAAATAATTGTGACAGTTGACTGCTCAGAATGAAACAGTCGGGACACCCAAAACATATGCCCATCTTTGGTAATCGCCTAAAATAGTAATAAAAAGAAATTTTGAAGGTTGTATTTTTTTTGACACCGTGAAATTGTGAAAGTAAAAGTTGTGAAATTCATCTAAACTTTCAAATATTTTCTTCCTGGATCAGCCAACCAATAGGCGAAAACATACCTGCCAGTGTTTTGTTTCATTTTCAACAGTTTCATTTTTATCCCGCTTAACTGTCCGAGACACATGCATGAGTGGTGCTATTAAACCACCAGAATGGAATTTAATAGGCTAAAATATGTACCACAATTATCACGTTGGTTGGTTGTTAACTGTCGAAAACTGGACCCAAACTGTTTTTGCCAACCGTATACTTGTTGCACGCCATAAGCGCATCGAAGGCCATCTAACAATTGGTTAGAGAGGTAATATCTCAGATACTCTTGGTTCTAGTGTCTCTAATCCGTGTCCAGACATGCCGCCCATATATCACAATAATGTGTGAATTAAGAAGCAACTGGGAATCATGTTTTCAATAAAGAACCAGTTAAAAAGTTTTTTTTTCAAATTAAAGATATTCTTGAATACAGCCCTAAACTAACTAGATGCCACTGCCCCTGTCACATCTCGAATCTGCAAAACCTCCAGAAACTTTACTGGCCTACTTGCTGAGGAATTAAACTACCAGAGCCTGCAGTAACAAGTTTTGTGGATTAATTTAAATCCTCGAGGTTCCATCCAATGATAACCATTCTCATATGGTCTGAATCTCGAATGGACTGCAACACAGGGCTCCGTGGAATCAGGAAACCTTCGCAAGTCGCAAGCAACATACAACCAAGGGTTCCCAATGGGCACATCTCCAGATGGTCTGAATTTTGAATGAACCGCTACACAGAGCTTCTTGGAATCAGGGAACCCTCAAGAGTCACAATGCAACATACAACCAAGGGCTCCCCGATGGGCATAGATAGCAGTGCACAAGATGAGCATCAATAAACAATAAAAAATAATTAAAAATCATAAAATCATCATAGCCATCTGAAAACCTAATCATTTCATCAATTACCATACAGGAAGCTCTCATCAAAGTTTGGTCAGGCCTGACTTAATAGATCTGCAGATATTCAGCGGACAAGAACACATGTTGACGGACGGACGGACGGACGGACGGACGCACATGGCAACGACAACACCCCGCAGCCCTATGGGCTGAGGGGTAATATTTGGTAAAAAGCTCAAACTGATGAAAGGTCAATTCCGAAGAAAATGATGACATTTAAAAATGAATTCCGAGAACAACGCAAATTTCACCAAATTCAAAAAGACAGAGTATACATACACATAGGCTAGTTTCCTGCAGGAGAGAAGCGGTCAACAGTTTTCAATGACGCCGGCAAGACATTATGATGTTCCAAAAATATCAGATTCGTATCGCTGATCAGTATTCTTAATCCATATGGTATTCGTTGGAAAGTCGTCATCTAGAGAATGATGTATCTCAGTCACGCTTTGATTGTGACTGTTCATATGAGCACCATGACGCTATTGAAGTATATCAAGAAATGTAACGACGCATCGCTCATTAAAGATGAAAAATGTTTATCAGCCATAGTGTTGAACTTCAAACTGACCTGAACTATACTAGTGTCCCTCCTGGGATAATTTTTGATATAAAATGGTGTGGTGTGGTGCACATTCACGGAGGGTTTCAGCCTTCCAGAGAATTATTTCCAGACTTATGTATTTCAAACTGATATTTCAATCGGAATATCCCAATACTTTTATATGGGCCTACCGGGATTAAACACAATCTAGATGTAGTTCTGACGAATTTTGTCAATTTACTTTCGACTTTTAAAGGATTTTTTACTCCCAGAGGAACGTGAAAAAATTCCTTTTGGGAACAATGTTGTTCTATTTTGTTATATGTTCTCGGAGTTTCAAGTTTTGCACTGGATCGGTTATCCTACATTTAAGATCGTCATTATTAGACTCATGCACACTGTAATTTTTTACTGTAAAAGTGCAGTAAGTTACTGCTTTCTTTCACAGTAACTTACTGCAAAACATAATTACAGTATATTACTGTAATACAAGCAGTATTTTACTGTATTACATTGTATACAGTAAGTTACTGCATATATTTTTTTAAATACAGTATTTATTGGCATGAATATGAAATACAGTACACTTAACAGATTTACTGTAAAATTGGCATAACTTATTGCTTCATTTTACTTTACTGCAGAATATAATTTACAGCCTACAGAATAATATTTCATAAGCAGAAAATTAAAGCAATTCGCCGT
Organism: Hanleya hanleyi; assembly: GCA_036873755.1. Classification (NCBI taxonomy): domain Eukaryota; kingdom Metazoa; phylum Mollusca; class Polyplacophora; order Lepidopleurida; family Hanleyidae; genus Hanleya; species Hanleya hanleyi. The sequence continues at coordinate 28,756 of JAVTVY010011529.1, forward strand.
ACTGTTTCATATACAGCAAGTTCATGCATCTTTAAAAGAAATACATTTTGTATTGCTTTGATTGTGAAATCTAAGTACGGAATATACTACTGCAAATTTATTGTTCATCAATTCGTTCTTCTTTGTTTGTTTCTGAGGTAAGGATGCATGATCAACTTTAAAGGCTCTTTACCATCATGCGTCGATTTGAACTCGTAGACATTCAACATAAGTAGTATACGAATTATATTGATCGCCACGTTGTTTCACAGAAAGTTTGTAAAATTCAGTATAACGGAAACTCCGTAATTTTGAAGAAAAAAATCCAAAAACAAGTTTCGGCTCGCTATAGTTTTCCTCATTTAGGAGCACGAGAGGATGCCCACTGCCACATATGGTTAAGCCTACGTGGCCTGGGGGGAGGCTTATGATATAATATATGGAATAGTCGAACACGAGTTCAGGCACCCATGATAAGAAAGGAATAACCTTCCTTTCTGTTAATTCGTGGTTTTTATTTCTTCAGAGTTAGATGTGTGAAATCATATAACAAATTTACAGTAACATTATATTATTGCATTTTTACAGTAAGTTACTGGCACCTTTGCTGCCAGTAGGTTACTTTAATAATTACAGTAACATCATACTGGGAATTTTACAGTAAGTTATTGGCACCTTTGCTGCTGCCAGTAACCTACTGTAAAATTTACAATAATTGTTTTACAGTGGAGACGCTCCTCCTGGAAAGGCTTTAAACTTTTAGACGCAAAAGACTGTGATCTGAAGCATTCTTCCAAACTTTCTTCCACATTTGGATTGGGGTGTTCCCCAATTATGGAGTTGAATTTCTGAAAACGAAATATTGTCCAGAAGCAGCACTCAGAACGTCTTCACCCGCACCTCATTATAGCATATTCGAACACTATGAATATGCTGTACAGCTCAGTGGATGATGTTCGAGTGGTCCTATCAAGGCATGAATTAATAATTAATTAGCAGCTGATTGTTTTTATTAACTGAAGAAAATATTAACAATGAAAAACGGTGATGGTAGGTAACATAGATTTTACCCCACTCGTTTGTAACCCCATCAGGAAGTATATCACGCAAAGACAAGAGATTTTCTACTTGTTCTAATGTACGGGGTATACTGTACTCAGCAAGCCTGTAGTATGAACATATGTTGATCTAACCTACATTGGTGACAGTTTTCAGTATAGTAAACGTCAACAATATATGATATTTATTTATGCAAGAAAACGAATAACAAATGTAGCAAGAGGGTCTATTGGGAGAAAATAGATTTTAATGGATTGCCATTGACTACATGGAGGGGGCCGGGTGATTTTATGGCACAAAAAGCTGAAACTGTATATTGCCTGATCACTTGTAGAAGACGATGGGTATATTCAAAATGGTGACGATAAAATTTGCATTTTCGTTCATTATTTTAAACTGCTCTGACCAAAGGCAGAACACTTATTTTTTTTCCCGTCATATTACATAAACAGTTCTTAAGAAAAAACCAATATCTCAGCTTACTAAAATTTTAGCAATTTTGTTTACTTTGCCAGGATAGCTGTAGAGTTGAGGAAAGTGACTGAAAATGAACAAACTTCAAAACCGGGCACTTAACACCAACAAGGAGCCGCGAACATAAAATTTACATGTACATACTCTTGAAGGTGTGTGTTTATCGGCTGTCATCGAAATGTGTCCTAGGACAGCATGAGAGTGATCCCAGAAGGGAGAGAGGATCGGAGTCAAAAAGGGCATTTAATGCCAACTGGGAACCGGGAATATGAACTTTCGTCGACATAAAAGGCCATAGTTTTGAAAAAAATGGTCGTTTTTACCATGATAACGGTAGTTTAACATCATTTGATTCCAAAATATATCATTCGGCTGAGCAACTGACACTTGTATGTTGTTGTTGGTTTGTGTGGATACCCAAAGACTCCATCGATAGTGCTCGCATCCCTGGCTGTCACGTGACAGTCAGGCGGCTAGTTGCATTAGAAATAATGTCTCTTGTAAAACAAAACCAAAGCCTTTGAACTGGGTTCAAGGCGATTAAGTTCGATCAGATTTTGTTTAAACTTGTAATTTGATTTTTAGCACTGTATTTTAACTGTGTGTTTTGTCTTGATAGACTGCTGCCTACAACTTCTGTTTGTTTCTGTAATTATACTCGTTAATTTACACTGTTTTAATAAAGAGATCCTAGTTGCAATCATCACAATATGAGGGTTATATTGATACATGTATATGTTAATGGTCATAAACTAGATTGCATATACGGTTAACAGATCACTGGTAGTTTTTCAATAACACGATTAGTCCTGACCTATATTAATGTCTTACAGAAGGCCGTGCAGTCTGGGAAACCTGTCAGATATGAACCGTTGTCACGGTGGCAGAAGGGACAGTGGAAGTATAGGGACTAGTTCATAGCCATGTACCCCTAATGTATGTCAGTATCACTACGCTGCAGTATCTGCAACCCCATATGGATTTTGCTATTATCCACCCATATATGTAATAATATATTGATGATATCACCTGATAATGTGAATGTTACTCCACTTGAACGAAAATCAACATGCAAATGTATCATATCTCGTTACCTACCTTCATGCAGTGCAGAAAGATGCAGCCTTTGCGTAAAACTTACTGTTGTTTGTGATGATATTGTTTACTTCGTCTGAGCGAGCAGAAATGTTAATTCTAGGAAGTAACATAGGGAATTCCCCGGAAAGCGAAAGCGAAAGACAGTCTCGTGTCCCTACTTACCTCCCTTTATGCTGTTTTATCGTACGGCTTGCATGAACGCAAGCCAAGTTAAAGCCGGTCGTATGTCAAGGTACTAGAATACCAACACTAGCGAACACTCAAAACACCTTACGTTTTCATGAGGAGGACCCTTTCTGTTTAGAGAGAGTAGTCATTTTTACGGATCTGCTGCATTTAGTTTGACGGCAAGGCCGATTCGACAACCTAAGTTCTGAATCGCGTGTTTTTTTTGGAAAACTAGATTTGATATACATGTACGTAGATTAGTTATCAGATAAATCTACCTTATTGGTCTACACTGACCGAGTCATATTGTGTGATATAGCGTTCTGATTGATCGACCACAATCCGCATGACATATTTATATAAAGAATTAACGGAGCTCGTCACTGTTCATGTTGACACCCAGTTCACAAAATTTCAGGTACAGATATATAATATATCTGATAATATAGGCCTACTGCTTACTTGTCTGCAAATGCCTGATGTAAAGTCGCTATCGAAGCTAGAAGCTAACTGGCTTCATATTCTACATTAACCACACTCCTCTACCTGTTCTCACTGTTCTTTATAGTATGGACTATCAGTCTGAAATAAAATTATTATTATTATTATTAGTATTATAATATGACAGAATTACTCCTGCTGTTCCGTTGTTTCGTAATTATACGATTGTGGAAATGCAACCTGTAACCATCTCGGTCATCTATAGCTATACGCGGTAAGATTGACCCTGGGATCGTGTGTATCCATTTTCAGCCTACTTTCGGCAACTGCAAGAGGGAATTTCCAGAAATCAATACCACGTGACTTCGTCAGCCAATCAGCTAAAGTCTACCGACTTAACCCCAACGTAACTCGCCATTTTCGAGTCATGTGATGAAATACTTGTTCAAAATTTCAGATCCACCACACCTCTTGGATGATACGAAAGTTATACAATCCTATATATATTGTAAGCCCAGGCAATATCTGTTTCAGAAGAGGTATGAAAACCTGTAATTTATCAGATTTCTCGAGTCTGTTCTCCGCCGGATGAAGGCCGAACAAAACACACGATTCGCAAGCCATCTTATGGATGGCGAAGTGTTCGCAAATGTGTGGAAATGATGTCCTTGTCCGCCACGCACTGTATAATATGCTAGTCAGAGTATTCTCCCTTGAAACACAATACTGCAACTTCGCAACCTGTACTGCAACTTCGCAACCTGTTCGAGAACTCCAGCCGATCAAGAATTTATTAGAGAGTTGTGAGGAGCAGATCAAGACAGACCCATTCGAAGGTAATGTCTCCGCCTCAACGGCACTCTGAAGATTACACAGGAAACGTTAAAATATGTATATGACACAAGCAAGTTCTTCAACAAGTGAATCAGTGACAGCGTAATATAGCCCGAAATCATCGGCTGAAGGGGTCTAATTTACCTTGCATTGAGTGTTGTTGTTGACCCCTACGCCCGATCACGTTATCAGGCCGAAACGTAAAAGAAACAAATAGAACATCAATCGCTCGAGATCTTTCACTGCACACGGCGTGGTGAAGTGAGAAAAAACATTTTATCGAATAAATACTATTATTTTGACATCTCTAGCGCTATGATAATCACCTTCAATTAGAAGGAGTCTGTCTTTAAACACGGATTTTGTCAACAGAACCGTCGTATTTCTTTCTCCACATTTGGCAGGGACATGCGCAGAATGCGATTGACCATTTTGCTCACGTCATCAGGAACTTGATACTTGCCGGTTGTAAACAAATAGCGGCGTGCATTTACTCACGTGATCAGATTGGTCACGATATATAAATAGCTAATCAGTATATTGAGAAAATCAGGGATCGCAAAATTGAACCCCGACGAACGCCTGTGTTGTGAAAACAAGTTTTGCGAATTGGTCATCTTGTTGGTGCATAAAATTTCGGGAGGAACGTATGGCGAGCCGTTTTACTTTTTATTCAGTATTTGGTCATTTGCGTACACTTCGCCATCCATAAGATGGCTTGCGAATCGTGTGTCTCCAAGTAGAACATCACATGACTCGAAAATGGCGGGTTACGTTGGGGTTACGTCGGTAGATTTTACTTGATTGGCTGACAATATCACGCGGGGTTGTTTTCGGGGGGAATCCCCGTTATAGTTGCCGAAAGTAGACTGAGAATGGATACACACGATCCCAGGGTCAGTCTTACCGTGTATAGATGACCGAGATGGTTACAGGTTGAGTATTTGGTGATACCATCAAATATTTGTTGATATCATGAAATGATTTACTGATATCCCCAAATATTTGCTGATATTTGCTGATATCATAAAATATGTAATAATATCACCAAATCTCTAAATGATTCGCTGATATCAATAAAGTATTTGCTGATATCAGCAAATGATTCGATGATATCAGCAAATACACTTTATTTGTTGAAATCAGCAAATGATTTGCTGATATCAAATGATTTGATGATATCAGAAATTCCTCCATCGTGCCATCGCATCGTACCATCGTATCATCGTGCCATCGAACCGTCGTACCATCGTACCATCGCGCTTCGGAAGTGTTGCTCAAGTCGCTTGATCAAACGAAAGTCATGAGCAAATAAATAAAATTGATTGATTTCTAATTGTTTTCATGGTACTGTTGTGATAGATACAGGTTTTAGTCATTATTAGTATATAGTTTAATACAGCCAAATGTAAACCAGGTTTATTGGTAGGCACCAGTCAAGGTGTACCTTATAACCTGGGCATTGCTACCTATTGTTTTAGTATTTCGGGTACAACTCCTTTGTGTTGTTGCCTTAGTAGCAATAACCGTGTGGTCAATTCTGATTGGTTGATTGGTACAGATTTCAAACTTAACTGATTTCACACACTAATGTAGCACTTGCCATTTAAATCCTGCACAGAACACTTGTATCTTGAATATTTTCCTGGAGTTGTCCTTTTTCTGCACAATTGGACTGTGGACATTTGACTCAAGGTTAGTTTTTATCTTTTCTATATTTTGCTATAAGACTATAACTGTTGCCTATATCATATAGACTGACTAGAATATAAGTATTATTTTGTATAGTATTTTGGTAAGATTTATATTCGTAATAGCTATTTTCTCAACTTGCGTTTACTAGGGAATATAACGCCCGGTATAAATGATAGTGTGAATGATGTGAGTAATTGTGAATGAATAATTTGGTTTATACTGTGCTTAATTGTAACTATTGCTGATATCAATGTAACTGGCATTTCTTTGGCCTATCTTTTGTGATATGTAAGCTGGATGCTTGTAACAAGGCATTATTTTTTGTTTATATGCAGATCATTTCGTGATTAACGTAGTGCTATAGTGGTGGTACGCTGTTATACAATGGAACACACCCCAGGGTCACCCACAGGGTAGGAATCTGTGTTTATTAGTATGTATTGATAACGTCTACGTCTGTATCACATTGTTGTACTGACATAAGAGTATATCATATATTTGGTGTACAGATAAAAACTTATCTATAAAGAGCGTATTTATAATATATATACTGCCGGAAGATATTGTCTCTTTATTGTGAGCTGTAAAGTACCATATTATATATTCTGAGACTTGTGAAATCATTACAGTGCAAGCGTCAATGCTTACCTATATGTTTATTCAATTGTATTGATTGTTTATTTATAGTCTGTTATATTATGTAATTTCAGGGTGTCTTCTTCTTCTTCTACTTATCCTACTGTGGAATAAGAACTTATCCTACTGTGGAACAGACTCACACCCCGTAACCAGTGTTGGTGTTTGTATATTCTCGCCCTCACATGCCCGGTTACAAAATGGAGCCTCCAGTGAGGTTTGTTGCTGATTGGTAACATCGGAGAAGAGCAGCCCACTAACTTCACTACAGTGTCTGTCCAGAGAGTCTAATCCAACGATCCCCAGTGCTTGGAACCCCTCTGCTTGGAACCCCTCTGCTCTTTGTGTGTGATCCAGTGATAGTACTTTTCATCGGATACGTCACCGAGATTGAAACTATATACTGAACAGTACGTTGTTACTGTATACTGGAACTGTAAGCTGACTGTATGCCCGAACTTTATTCATGTGCTGTGTGCAATTGACTGAATTATTCTTTCAACTTCATTACTGGTCAGTGTGAAATTGGCGGATTTTACTGCTGGATCATTAACCACCAGGATCAGGTTTGAAAATTGCTTCCCAACTATACTGAATTTTTGCTGATATATACTGTTTATATTGATTTTTGACATACACCATACACCTCATTTATCCATAACTGTTTGCCATCACTCATCTTGCAATTGAGATAAAAAAAAAGGCTAATTGGTTATATGTATACATGGTTATAGGCACATTATTTTGTATGAGAGAGAGAGAGAATTAAGGTTTAATGTCGCGTTCAGCAATATTTCAGCTATATAGTGACGATCAAACAAAATTCTAAGTATTCAAGTCACTAACTTAGTAATCCAACGCATTAAAACATACACACATTAAAACTTTTGTAACAGCCCGATTTCTCTCAAATAACCCAAGATACAATCCTCCCTCACCCGACTAAAAAGATCTTCCAAAGTAGTCGCTCGATAAAAAACATATTTTGTATGAGTGACAGTAGTGTGATATTAGTATGAATGGGTTGAATTCCCTCTCATTTTTTCTTTTTGTCCATATCTGGTAACATCTTTTTTTGACAGCAAGCTATTTGTTGATTTTCATAGTGCTATTTATTTTCCTATTTTCATACAGTGACATATTTTTGCTATTTTCATACATCGCCATTTTCTGCTATAGTCTTTAGTCTAGGGTTAGTCATTTTGAAATCGTATCATTCTGACATTTTGAGTGTATCCATGACGACTAGACGACAAGCTCACTTGGTAAATGGTATTCTATAGCACCTGAATTAATGAGCACACTAACTGCAGTATTTATAGTTAGGCCTTCCTATATATTTTTACGCCCTGTGTATTTATAGTGTAATTTACGGTTCATTCTAGTCCACTGTAACTTGTCATATTGTAACTCGTCTTAGTTAATAATATACACACTTCAGTCAGCTACACATAGTTTTCTGTCAGGTTTGCAGTTCAGACGTAGCACAGAAACAGGTATTAATTGGCTAACATAGCGGTTAATTAACAGGTATTAACTGGCTAACATAGCGGTTCAGTACCAGCGTTATTACGCTATTCAGCAGGTTCAGCGTTATTACTCCCTTTTTGCTGACCACACACCTTATATGAACATGCTTGTTCAAATTTCCTGATCCGTACTGTTTACATCACACTCGTGCTAGGTTGCAATCACGCGTTTACCATCATCGGCGCTGTTTATTCGCGTTTACCGTCATTCGCGCCTGTAGTTCGTGTTTACCGTTTTTTGCGCTGTTCATTTGCGTTTCCCATCATTTTGTGTCTGTAGTTAGTGTTTGCCGGGGTCGGCGTGGGCAGTTTGTGTTTGCGGTTGTTTGCACTGGTAGTTCATTTTACTGGTGTGCACGCTAGTAGCTCGCTGTTGTTGTTGTACCTGTTGTCAATTCATGCCTTTCAGTATTCGTGTTGTTCGTGTGTGCCGGCGTTTGCGTTGGTAGTTCCCATTTTTAGCCGCTGGTTACGCCGTTTACATTTACCGCTGACCGTTTTGTTTACACTTTCGCTTCCTAAGCTACCGTGTTCTGTGTAGCTGCTTTGGTAATCATCAGGTATTTTTCTTTGTGGTTTAACTCGTGTCAGTGGCGCCACCTACACTACGTGTGGTCCTTGTCTTTCATATCTCCGGGTTTGAATAGCCAGATTCTGTTTCACTAGAAACATGGAACTCGGCCAGGAAGAAATGAAGAACATGCTAACGGTGTTTCAAAAGATGGCGATGTCTCCAAAAGCCGATTCGGCAGAAGATTTTAAACAAGAGCTCCAGGGAATGGCAGGACGTGAGGGGCCATTGGTGCATTTAGCGAAGGAGGATAGCAACCCCGAGCAATCGACAGCCAGCGATGCAAGTTCGTCCAGTTCATCCTCCACGACCACTTACCAGCACTTTCCTAAAGTTCCATGGTTTAGGGGAGACAGAGGTAAGGATACTCCCTACGACTTGTGGAGATTTGAAGTGGATTGCCTGTTACAGTCAAAGAGTCACAAGCCCGACGTCGTCCTGCAGGTGGTGAGGAAGTCCTTGAAGTTTGAGGCGGCGTTGTTGGCTATGAAACTGGGACATACGGCTGGCATTGAAGTGCTGTTGGCTAAGTTGAAGAGTGCCTTTGGGACATTGCGGAGACGTGAAACCCAGATGTCAGAGTTTTATAGTGCCAGCCAGAAGGACGATGAGATGTTACTGCATGGGGTTGTAGGTTGGGCAATTTAATTTACCAGATTTCCGAACGTAGACCCATCAACCCAGAGGAGCAGAATGAGATGCTTAGAACCAAACTATGGGAGGGTCTAAGATCATCGTTGAAAAGCCTGGCTGCTCACAAGTATGACGTCATCGCAAACTTTGATGAACTTCGTTTGTGCCTGCGTAAGATCGAGTTCGATCAAACAGAGAAAAAGTGGGTGTTCCCAGTAAGAAGACTGCAGCCACAGCCAAAATGGCCGCCATGTGAGAAGAGGCTTTGGTTACCAAGCAGGAGGTAGTAGATTTGCGAGAAATGATGAAGGAGATCAAAGCAGAGCTGACAGAGTTGAAAGAGCAGAAAAGCGAGCAAGCTTTTGTCTACTCTCAACAGCATTTTGAGCAGCAAGTCCCTCAACAGCCCTACCCCACACTGCCCCCTAACCAACAGATGTACGCCGGTCACTCTGCCACTCAGAAGTACAACCAGTGGCAGGGAAAGAGCAAGAAAACTCCGAGCGAAACTATGCAGCACATAAATTAACTTTTTTTTGACTGAAGTGGGCGGTCTCGGAGAAATTTCACGACTACTTGTATGGGCATGACTTCGTGGTCATGACCGATAACAACCCCTTGACCTACGCACTGACGAGTGCACGACTCGATGCTACGGGGCATAGATGGTTGGCTGCGTTAGCCTGTTACAACTTCAGCATTCACTACCGAGCCGGGAAGGCGAATGTTAATGCCGATATATTGTCGCGTCTGCCGGAGAAGGATGATCCCGCGCAACTGGAATGTATATCCAAGGAATCGGTTGGAGCGATTTGTAACACTATCCACGTCTCAAATCTGGTTGAGAGTTTGTGTCTCTCTGCGGTTCCGGTCGAAGATGATCCAAATGTTACTGTTGACAGGTGTGATATGAATGCGAGGGAATGAAGGAGAAATCAAGGACCACGTGCGTGCTGGAACCAAGCCAGACCGTACACAGTTTGTTGGAGACCAACGAATGAGTGCCTTGTTGAAGAGTTTACACCAGTTAAGTTGAAAAGAGGCGTGCTCTATCGTATAACCCACGTGGATGGTACAGAACTGGATCAGTTGGTGTTACCGGACAGATGTCAGGCGGCCGCAGTCTGTACGACAATGTTGGCCACCCGGGCAGGGACAGAACTGTGTCACTATTGAGAGATAGGTTCTACTGCCCCGATATGTCGAAGGACGTCGAAGCACACATACGGAGTTGTAACCGGTGTCTGCATGTGCTAGTTGTTACTGATCACTTTACAACTTACGCACAAGCATATCCCACTAGAAATATGACAGCGAAAACAACTGTAGATGCATTTTTCAACAACTTTGTGATCAACTACGGCCTACCAAAGAGGATTCACTTGGACCAGGGTGCAAATTTCACCGGAAAATTGATGCAGGAGTTATTCCAGCTACTGGAGATTGAGAAGTGCCGGACAACTCCTTACCATCCTATGGGCAATGGGATGTGTGAACGGTTCAACCGCACCCTTGCAACAAGCTTGGCACCCTGGATACTCAGAGTAAGAGGGACTGGAAGTCGCATGTGGGCCCACTGGTCCATGCATACAATTACACGCGCCATGAGACGACTGGAATATCTCCCTATTTCTCATGTTCGGGAGGCATCCACGTCTTCCTGTGGACCTAGCCTTTGGACTGGATATAGAGCCAAGCAAACCGACATCGATGTCCAATTACACGAAGTCATTAAAAGAATGTCTGCTGCAGGCATACGAAGTGGCGCGACAGCCGTGACGAAACCGCAGTCCAAACAGCGAAAATATTTTAACCTGAGAGCTAGAGCTGCTGTGCTGGAAGACGGTGATAGAGTGTTGGTTAAGACCGTTGTGTTTGAAGAGAGACACAAGCTAGCCATCAAGAGGGGAGAGGATGTTTATGTTATCTTACGCCAGCCTAATCCATCCATACCGGTGTTTGTGGTTGGCAAAGAGAGTGGAGAAGGAAGGAAGAGGACGCTCCATCGAAACCTACTTCTACCGGTAGGTTCTATTCCCCGTCAAGATGCACCTAGGAAGGCATTGAGGACGGTACCCATTCCGGTACCTAGGAAGTGACGGGCACCAGCCCAATCTGGGCCAGCAAGCAGTGCGGAACACCCTGTATCCAGCCCCAGGTCAAAACGAGTCATCTGCGGCAGTTGAAGATTCACCCAGCGAGGATGGATCTGGAGATTACTCAGTGGTGGTATGTACCGAACCTCTAAGACATTCAGCGTCTGTTGGTGACCCAGTGGACGGGCCAGCTGAAGTGGGTGAACCCTCCATGCCCCATGTTCCCAAAAATCTGGAGCTCTCAAAATGGCGAGAGAGCATTGAACGAAGCAATGTATTACATTCATTTCCAGTCTTGTGCCAGTGTATTAATGGGGAAGATTTTGGGAACTGGGAGCATAGAGATCTGGAATCAACCAAGTACATGTTGAACTCTATTTAAATGGACATGCAGCTATATAAATGTAGTTGTAACTAAGACATATTAAAGGGGAGAGAAGTCTACCTCAATCTTTCCTGCGAGACGGCAAAAAGAGGAGTGAAATCTACCTCAAAATATTCGGCGCTTGTATAGAGGTGAAAACACCATACCTCACGACAGGACGACAGTCTCTGAGCTACCTTACCAAAGACGAAATTAAGGGGGAGAGAAATCTGAATCAATATATTCTGTGAGAGGCGATAAAGGGGAGAGGAATCTACCTCAATATCTTCTGTGAAGGGATGGATAGAGGAGAGAAAGACTTACCTCACGACAGCATGACAGTGCGACAGTTCCCAAGCTACCTTTAATAAAGACGGAATTAAGGGGGAGAGAAATCTGAATCAATATATTCTGTGAGAGGCGATAAAGGGGGGAGAATTCTACCAAGATCTACTCGGTGAAGGGATGGATAGTGGAGAGAAAAACTTACCTCACGACAGGACGACAGTGCGACAGTCTCCAAGCTCACCTACTGAAGACGGAATTAAGGGGGAGAGAAATCTGAATCAATATATTCTGTGAGAGGCGATAAAGGGGAGAGAATTCTACCAAGATCTATTCGGTGAAGGGATGGATAGTGGAGAGAAAAACTTACCTCACGACAGGACGACAGTGCGACAGTCTCCAAGCTCACGTACTGAAGGAGGAATAAAGGGGAGAGAAATCTACCTCAATATTTCCTGCGAGATGGTAAAAAGGGGAGACAATACCTCAACATATTCGGCAAATGTATAGAGGAGAGAAAATATTTCCTGCGAGACCGCAAGAAGGGGAGAGAAATCTACCTCAACATATTCAGCGAATGTATAGATGAGAGAAAACCTTACCTCACGACAGGACGACAGTGCGACAGTCTCCAAGCTACCTTACTAAAGACGGAATTAAGGGGGAGAGAAATCTGAATCAATATATTCTGTGAGAGGCGATAAAGGGGAGAGAATTCTACCAAGATCTATTCGGTGAAGGGATGGATAGTGGAGAGAAAAACTTACCTCACGACAGGACGACAGTGCGACAGTCTCCAAGCTCACGTACTGAAGGCGGAATAAAGGGGAGAGAAATCTACCTCAATATTTCCTGCGAGATGGTAAAAAGGGGAGACAATACCTCAACATATTCGGCAAATGTATAGAGGAGAGAAAACCTTATCTCACGACAGGACGACAGTGCGACAGTCTCCAAGCTCACCTACTGAAGACGGAATAAAAGCAGGGAGAGAAATCTACATCAATATTTCCTGCGAGACGGCAAAAAGGGGAGAGAAATCTACCTCAACATATTCGGGGAATGTATAGAGGAGAGAAAACCTCACCTCACGACAGGACGACAGTGCGACAGTCCCCAAGCTACCTTTAATAAAGACGGAATTAAGGGGGAGAGAAATCTGAATCAATATATTCTGTGAGAGGCGATAAAGGGGGGAGAATTCTACCAAGATCTACTCGGTGAAGGGATGGATAGTGGAGAGAAAAACTTACCTCACGACAGGACGACAGTGCGACAGGCTCCAATTAAGCTCACCTACTGAAGACGGAATAAGGGCAGGGAGAGAAATCTACATCAATATTTCCTGTGAGACCGCAAAAAGGGGAGAGAAATCTACCTCAACATATTCGGTGAATGTATAGAGGAGAGAAAACCTTACCTCACGACAGGACGACAGTGCGACAGTCTCCAAGCTACCTTACTAAAGACGGAATTAAGGGGGAGAGAATTCAGAATCAATATATTCTGTGAGAGGCGATAAAGGGGAGAGAATTCTACCTCAATATCTTCTGTGAAGGGATGGATAGAGGAGAGAAAGACTTACCTCACGACAGCATGACAGTGCGACAGTTTCCAAGCCCCTGTACTAAAGACGGATTAAAGGGGAGAGAAATCTACCTCAATATTTCCTGCGAGACGGCAAAAAGGGGAGAGAAATCTACCTCAACATATTCGGCGAATGTATAGAGGAGAGAAAACCTTACCTCACGACAGGACGACAGTGCCCAAGCTACCTTTAATAAAGACGGAATTAAGGGGGAGAGAAATCTGAATCAATATATTCTGTGAGAGGCGATAAAGGGGGGAGAATTCTACCAAGATCTACTCGGTGAAGGGATGGATAGTGGAGAGAAAAACTTACCTCACGACAGGACGACAGTGCGACAGTCTCCAAGCTCACCTACTGAAGACGGAATGAAGGCAGGGAGAGAAATCTACATCAATATTTCCTGCAAGACCGCAAGAAGGGGAGAGAAATCTACCTCAACATATTCAGCGAATGTATAGATGAGAGAAAACCTTACCTCACGACAGGACGACAGTGCGACAGTCTCCAAGCTACCTTACTAAAGACGGAATTAAGGGGGAGAGAAATCTGAATCAATATATTCTGTGAGAGGCGATAAAGGGGAGAGAATTCTACCAAGATCTATTCGGTGCAGGGATGGATAGTGGAGAGAAAAACTTACCTCGCGACAGGACAACAGTGCGACAGTCTCCTAGCTCACGTACTGAAGGCGGAATAAAGGGGAGAGAAATCTACCTCAATATTTCCTGCGAGATGGTAAAAAGGGGAGACAATACCTCAACATATTCGGCATATAGAGGAGAGAAAACCTTACCTCACGACAGGACGACAGTGCGACAGTCTCCAAACTCATCTACTGAAGACGGAATAAAGGCAGGGAGAGAAATCTACATCAATATTTCCTGCTAGACGGCAAAAAGGGGAGAGAAATCTACCTCAACATATTCGGGGAATGTATAGAGGAGAGAAAACCTCACCTCACGACAGGACGACAGTGCGACAGTCCCCAAGCTACCTTTAATAAAGACGGAATTAAGGGGGAGAGAAATCTGAATCAATATATTCTGTGAGAGGCGATAAAGGGGGGAGAATTCTACCAAGATCTACTCGGTGAAGGGATGGATAGTGGAGAGAAAAACTTACCTCACGACAGGACGACAGTGCGACAGGCTCCAATTAAGCTCACCTACTGAAGACGGAATAAGGGCAGGGAGAGAAATCTACATCAATATTTCCTGCGAGACCGCAAAAAGGGGAGAGAAATCTACCTCAACATATTCGGTGAATGTATAGAGGAGAGAAAACCTTACCTCACGACAGTGCGACAGTCTCCAAGCTACCTTACTAAAGACGGAATTAAGGGGGAGAGAATTCAGAATCAATATATTCTGTGAGAGGCGATAAAGGGGAGAGAATTCTACCTCAATATCTTCTGTGAAGGGATGGATAGAGGAGAGAAAGACTTACCTCACGACAGCATGACAGTGCGACAGTTTCCAAGCCCCTGTACTAAAGACGGATTAAAGGGGAGAGAAATCTACCTCAATATTTCCTGCGAGACGGCAAAAAGGGGAGAGAATCTACCTCAACATATTCAGCGAATGTATAGAGGAGAGAAAACCTTACCTCACGACAGGATGACAGTGCGACAGTCTCCAAGCTCACCTACTGAAGACGGAATAAAGGCAGGGAGAGAAATCTACATCAATATTTCCTGCGAGACGGCAAAAAGGGGAGAGAAATCTACCTCAACATATTCGGCGAATGTATAGAGGAGAGAAAACCTTACCTCACGACAGGACGACAGTGCGACAGTTCCCAAGCTACCTTTAATAAAGACGGAATGAAGGGGGAGAGAAATCTGAATTAATATATTCTGTGAGAGGCGATAAAGGGGGGAGAATTCTACCAAGATCTACTCGGTGAAGGGATGGATAGTGGAGAGAAAAACTTACCTCACAACAGGACGACAGTGCGACAGTCTCCAAGCTCACCTCCTGAAGACGGATTTAAGGGGAGAGAAATCTACCTCCATATTTCCTGCGAGAGCGCAAAAAGGGGAGAGAAATCTACCTCAACATATTCGGGGAATGTATAGAGGAGAGAAAACCTTACCTCACGACAGGACGACAGTGCGACAGTTCCCAAGCTACCTTTAATAAAGACGGAATTAAGGGGGAGAGAAATCTGAATCAATATATTCTGTGAGAGGCGATAAAGGGGGGAGAATTCTACCAAGATCTACTCGGTGAAGGGATGGATAGTGGAGAGAAAAACTTACCTCACGACAGGACGACAGTGCGACAGTCTCCAAGCTCACCTACTGAAGACGGAATGAAGGCAGGGAGAGAAATCTACATCAATATTTCCTGCAAGACCGCAAGAAGGGGAGAGAAATCTACCTCAACATATTCAGCGAATGTATAGATGAGAGAAAACCTTACCTCACGACAGGACGACAGTGCGACAGTCTCCAAGCTACCTTACTAAAGACGGAATTAAGGGGGAGAGAAATCTGAATCAATATATTCTGTGAGAGGCGATAAAGGGGAGAGAATTCTACCAAGATCTATTCGGTGAAGGGAGGGATAGTGGAGAGAAAATCTTACCTCACGACAGGACGACAGTGCGACAGTCTCCAAGCTCACGTACTGGAGGCGGAATAAAGGGGAGAGAAATCTACCTTAATATTTCCTGCGAGATGATAAAAAGGGGAGACAATACCTCAACATATTCGGCATATAGAGGAGAGAAAACCTTACCTCACAACAGGACGACAGTGCGACAGTCTCCAAGCTCACCTACTGAAGACGGAATAAAGGCAGGGAGAGAAATCTACATCAATATTTCCTGCGAGACGGCAAAAAGGGGAGAGAAATCTACCTCAACATATTCGGGGAATGTATAGAGGAGAGAAAACCTCACCTCACGACAGGACGACAGTGCGACAGTTCCCAAGCTACCTTTAATAAAGACGGAATTAAGGGGGAGAGAAATCTGAATCAATATATTCTGTGAGAGGCGATAAAGGGGGGAGAATTCTACCAAGATCTACTCGGTGAAGGGATGGATAGTGGATAGAAAAACTTACCTCACGACAGGACGACAGTGCGACAGGCTCCAATTAAGCTCACCTACTGAAGACGGAATAAGGGCAGGGAGAGAAATCTACATCAATATTTCCTGCGAGACCGCAAATTAAAAAGGGGAGAGAAATCTACCTCAACATATTCGGTGAATGTATAGAGGAGAGAAAACCTTACCTCACGACAGGACGACAGTGCGACAGTCTCCAAGCTACCTTACTAAAGACGGAATTAAGGGGGAGAGAATTCAGAATCAATATATTCTGTGAGAGGCGATAAAGGGGAGAGAATTCTACCTCAATATCTTCTGTGAAGGGATGGATAGAGGAGAGAAAGACTTACCTCAGGAGAGCATGACAGTGCGACAGTTTCCAAGCCCCTGTACATGTACTAAAGACGGATTAAAGGGGAGAGAAATCTACCTCAATATTTCCTGCGAGACGGCAAAAAGGGGAGAGAATCTACCTCAACATATTCGGCGAATGTATAGAGGAGAGAAAACCTTACCTCACGACAGGACGACAGTGCGACAGTTCCCAAGCTACCTTTAATAAAGACGGAATTAAGGGGGAGAGAAATCTGAATCAATATATTCTGTGAGAGGCGATAAAGGGGGAGAATTCTACCAAGATCTACTCGGTGAAGGGATGGATAGTGGAGAGAAAAACTTACCTCACGACAGGACGACAGTGCGACAGTCTCCAAGCTCACCTCCTGAAGACGGATTAAAGGGCAGAGAAATCTACCTCCATATTTCCTGCGAGACCGCAAAAAGGGGAGAGAAATCTACCTCAACATATTCGGGAAATGTATAGAGGAGAGAAAAACTTACCTCACGACAGGACGACAGTGCGACAGTCTCCAAGCTACCTTACTAAAGACGGAATTAAGGGGGAGAGAAATCTGAATCAATATATTCTGTGAGAGGCGATAAAGGGGAGAGAATTCTACCTCAATATTTTCTGTGAAGGGATGGATAGAGGAGAGAAAGACTTACCTCACGACAGCATGACAGTGCGACAGTTTCCAAGCCCCTGTACTAAAGACGGATTAAAGGGGAGAGAAATCAACCTCAATATTTCCTGCGAGACGGCAAAAAGGGGAGAGAAATCTACCTCAACATATTCGGCGAATGTATAGAGGAGAGAAAACCTTACCTCACGACAGGACAACAGTGCGACAGTTCCCAAGCTACCTTTAATAAAGACGGAATTAAGGGGGAGAGAAATCTGAATCAATAAATTCTGTGAGAGGCGATAAAGGGGGGAGAATTCTACCAAGATCTACTCGGTGAAGGGATGGATAGTGGAGAGAAAAACTTACCTCACGACAGGACGACAGTCTCCAAGCTCACCTACTGAAGACGGAATGAAGGCAGGGAGAGAAATCTACATCAATATTTCCTGCGAGACCGCAAGAAGGGGAGAGAAATCTACCTCAACATATTCAGCGAATGTATAGATGAGAGAAAACCTTACCTCACGACAGGACGACAGTGCGACAGTCTCCAAGCTACCTTACTAAAGACGGAATTAAGGGGGAGAGAAATCTGAATCAATATATTCTGTGAGAGGCGATTAAGGGGAGAGAATTCTACCAAGATCTATTCGGTGAAGGGATGGATAGTGGAGAGAAAAACTTACCTCACGACAGGACGACAGTGCGATAGTCTCCAAGCTCACGTACTGAAGGCGGAATAAAGGGGAGAGAAATCTACCTCAATATTTCCGGCGAGATGGCAAAAAAGGAGAGACAATACCTCAACATATTCGGCAAATGTATAGAGGAGAGAAAACCTTACCTCACGACAGGATGACAGTGCGACAGTCTCCAAGCTCACCTACTGAAGACGGAATAAAGGCAGGGAGAGAAATCTACATCAATATTTCCTGCGAGACGGCAAAAAGGGGAGAGAAATCTACCTCAACATATTCGGGGAATGTATAGAGGAGAGAAAACCTCACCTCATGACAGGACGACAGTGCGACAGTCCCCAAGCTACCTTTAATAAAGACGGAATTAAGGGAGAGAGAAATCTAAATCAATATATTCTGTGAGAGGCGATAAAGGGGGGAGAATTCTACCAAGATCTACTCGGTGAAGGGATGGATAGTGGAGAGAAAAACTTACCTCACGACAGGACGACAGTCTCCAAGCTCACCTACTGAAGACGGAATAAAGGCAGGGAGAGAATTCTACCTCAATATCTTCTGTGAAGGGATGGATAGAGGAGAGAAAGACTTACCTCACGACAGCATGACAGTGCGACAGTTTCCAAGCCCCTGTACTAAAGACGGATTAAAGGGGAGAGAAATCTACCTCAATATTTCCTGCGAGACGGCAAAAAGGGGAGAGAAATCTACCTCAACATATTCGGCGAATGTATAGAGGAGAGAAAACCTTACCTCACGACAGGACGACCCAAGATCTACACGGTGAAGGGATGGATAGTGGAGAGAAAAACTTACCTCACGACAGGACGACAGTGCGACAGTCTCCAAGCTCACCTCCTGAAGACGGATTAAAGGGGAGAGAAATCTACCTCCATATTTCCTGCGAGACCGCAAAAAGGGGAGAGAAATCTACCTCAACATATTCGGGAAATGTATAGAGGAGAGAAAAACTTACCTCACGACAGGACGACAGTGCGACAGTCTCCAAGCTACCTTACTAAAGACGGAATTAAGGGGGAGAGAAATCTGAATCAATATATTCTGTGAGAGGCGATTAAGGGGAGAGAATTCTACCAAGATCTATTCGGTGAAGAGATGGATAGTGGAGAGAAAAACTTACCTCACGACAGGACGACAGTGCGACAGTCTCCAAGCTCACGTACTGAAGGCGGAATAAAGGGGAGAGAAATCTACCTCAATATTTCCTGCGAGATGGCAAAAAAGGGGAGACAATACCTCAACATATTCGGCAAATGTATAGAGGAGAGAAAACCTTACCTCACGACAGGACGACAGTGCGACAGTCTCCAAGCTCATCTACTGAAGACGGAATAAAGACAGGGAGAGAAATCTACAACAATATTTCCTGCGAGACGGCAAAAAGGGGAGAGAAATCTACCTCAACATACTCGGCGAATGTATAGAGGAGAGAAAACCTTACCTCACGACAGGATGACAGTGCGACAGTCCCCAAGCTACCTTTAATAAAGACGGAATTAAGCGGGAGAGAAATCTGAATCAATATATTCTATGAGAGGCGATAATGGGGGGAGAATTCTACCAAGATCTACTCGGTGAAGGGATGGATAGTGGAGAGAAAAACTTACCTCACGACAGGACGACAGTGCGACAGTGTCCAAGCTCACCTACTGAAGACGGAATAAAGGCAGGGAGAGAAATCTACATCAATATTTCCTGCGAGACCGCAAAAAGGGGAGAGAAATCTACCTCAACATATTCTGCGAATGTATAGAGGAGAGAAAACCTTACCTCACGACAGGACGACAGTGCGACAGTCTCCAAGCTACCTTACTAAAGACAGAATTAAGGGGGAGAGAATTCAGAATCAACATATTCTGTGAGAGGCGATAAAGGGGGGAGAATTCTACCAAGATCTACTCGTTGAAGGGATGGATAGCGGAGAGAAAAACTTACCTCACGACAGGACGACAGTGCGACAGGCTCCAATTAAGCTCACCTACTGAAGACGGAACACAATCCGCAAATACAAGTTTTATATTATACCTTCTGTCATGCGATGCCACTACTTAGTGCACATAATTTAGCTAATAGTTCAGTTTTACTACAATTTTGCATCAGCGAGCATGTGTGTTGAATATCATGATGTTTCATTTGATCCATCATTTCGGAAATTTCTCTTCAACAAACTGCGAATAGATGACCCCAGCAGAGGTCCTGGTATTGGGAGTCAGCTGAAGTGTGAGGTGAGTTGTCAATTTTAACCAAACTGTGATAAATGTGGTGATAATAATAATATATCATTTCTTTCAAATTACAAAAGTTCTGACTAATGCAACTTGAACTACAAATAAGAGGCGTATATTAAATTGTAATGATAGCTCAACTGTCGTTTGGCATCAATAAATCACCAGTGTGGTTGGATGCAATATGTCCCTTATCCGACTGCTCAGTAAATGTGGAGGTACGGTACAGTTTAACTTTGCCCATGAAATGTAAAAGGCCAGAATTTTTTTTGTTTGCATGTACCGTACAATGTATATGATCCTGGAATACTCAGAATATTAACATTTTCTGGGACGTCCCTTATCCGATACTCAGTACTGTGCCGACAAACTCTGTGACAATGAAATATAAACAGGCTGCCAATTTTCGTGTTTAAACGTGCCAGTGTCCTGGAATACTCAGAATATTAACATTTTCCAATCTTCCCTGGGCATTTCAGAACGTTGCATGTTGCTAGATGCACCTTCTTGGTGCCTCCCAAGTTCTCAGTGATTTCTCGGATATATCCCCGGGCATGCTCATGCCCTGGCTCCACCGGACAGGTTTTAGAAGGACCGAAGTCCGAACTAGATCGAGATGTTTGGTACAAATAGGCTATAGTATTTTCAACTTACATGTAGGCAATAACAAGAAATTTCAAGCACACGAATGGTTTCTCGATGCAGTCAAATTTTCTTTACAATATGAGCAGACCGTATGGAAAAAGAAAATCCGAAAAAACAAATTAAATAGTGTGCCACAGCATTAGTCCAATCTCGGCCAGGAACAAACCAGCAAAGATTGAACAAGGCTTAAGTTTCTAACATTATCCAATTTTCTTCCCATCGCACTCCTAAATATATATTTACTGGTAACTTTCTGTGGAAAAGATCTGGTGAGATCGTGTATAGCCAACGGAAAGTGGACCCATCATGATGACCCCCCCCCCCCCCCC
>JAVTVY010011530.1:0-54109 GCA_036873755.1 Hanleya hanleyi
AGCCGGGTGTTTTTGCCTTCGTAGGTGACCTCGTACCACACTTCATTGGCTCGCACGTTGTACCACGAGTAAGGGTATTGGACATCCACGAGGGCACATTCCCACCGGCCAGGTAAATGTAACGGTTGCGGTAACTGGATGACGTACTTGGCCACGGTGTTGTCAGGAAACACATCCAGCGAACTGTTACTGGGTAGGGTCAGGTAAAACATGGCGACTGAGCTGTCCTGCTGCTGCTGTTGGTTTTAATAGGTCTTCCAGGCCTTGGGCGGTTGTGTGCGGCGTCGTGTTCGTCGCGGTGACTTGCTACGTGTCACGGCTCTGGAGATGTGGGGTGTCTTGATCAAGGGTGTTTTTTATAGGCGCGAAAAGAAAGTGCCCGTTGTGGTGGTGTTTTGGGGGGTGACTCCGGTTCCCATTCGGCTTCCCAAGAAGGTAGTGGGCCACTCGGTGATTGCTGAGTTTGCTGCATAAAGTCCCAGCGGTGGGGGTTCCCCACCAATTCCTGTGGTACATGCATGTCTTTCAAGCCTTGAGCGAAGACCTCCCATCCTCGAGGATCATTCACTAAATCCGTCATGTGGGTGCCGGGGACCACCTGATTCTGTACCAGGAGTTCGCCTTTATCATTCCAAGTCATGTTAGGATTCTGTTTCATCCGTTGTAATACCAGGCCAGCTTGTTTCTTGAACGAGGCTGGTACACTCTTCAGCACTTCGTCTTCCACCCACTGTGGGGCTGTGGAGGCTACCTGACCCGGCTGTTGGAGCGGTGCTGAGGTCAGCGGTCTGTCACGTGGTGGTGGTGGTGGTGGTGGTGGTGGTGGTGGTGCTGTTGTAGACAGGGTTTTGTATTGGTCCATGAACGTCATGTACCGTTGAAGCGTCTCATTGTACCGTTGTACTTTCTCACTGTCGCTTAACCCCGGTCTCTGTAAGATCTGTTGCATCTCTCCATCGCGGCTGTTTATGGTCTTCACCGTAGGTGGGACAGGGTAGGGTGATTGGAGGTTTTGCAGGAACCGTGGTTCGACGAGGACCATTTTTTTCGTGTGGTTCATTGTCGGCCGAAGAGTCCACCCAATACTGGACCCAACACGGAAGCGGCCAACGGTGCTAAGATGGCCCCGAGAAAGCCGCCTTTCTGTAACACCTTTTTCTTTTGTGTTTGAGGGACCCGCTTGTGGACTAGGGTTCGGAGACCTGTCTTATGCTTGGCCAACTTGGTCTTCTGAGCCGGAGTCAGTGGTACGTTGCCTTTTAACAGGTTGTACCCGATCTCGCACAGACAGCGTACAAGGTCAGGGTCCGCACCGCGTACAATGGTTCGGACTAACTCGGGTGGGGCCGTCTTCAATACACGGAGCGTGGGAGCGTGCTTCCGTACTCGCGCAGACATGCTGTACAACTAATGCTAGAACCCACAACGCTGCCCTTTTTATCCACCTCACAGACAAAGTCAACCCTGCTGTGGTATTCATTCTTTTTATTATTCCCCATCATCAAACACACAGACCCCAGCTGGAGGCGCCACTGTGGGTGTGTTTACATTATTTTTGCATGTACACGTGGTGGGTCTCTCCGGGAAAGATGCCGGTCCGTAGTCGAAGGTGGTCGGGAGTGGCTTGCTTGAGGTCGAAGAGCATATACCCGTGCTGAGGGGTTGTGGCATCTTTGAAGGCTTCCAACGCAAACGGTGTGCGGCCGGGAAACATCTGTCTCGCCAGGTGCAGCAGTTGAGTGGTATCTCTCGGGTTTTTGAAGACCACCAGGTAGTGGGCATTTAAGCTGATATTCCGATGTTCTTTGTTTTTACTGAACAGATTCTGCACAATGTAGATGATGCTGAGCCGTCGATGATGGCTGCCTTTGGTAAAGAGTTGGGTGACCCGTGCATCCGTCTCCGCCATGAGATCATCCAGAACCACCAAGGTGTCGGGTTCCAAATCGGCCAGGTTGGGTAGGCCTTCCACGAACGTGATGTGGGGCATTGCTGCATACGCTTCCTGCCATTCTCCGTAACACCACACGACTCTGGCAATGGGTGGAGTGATCATGCTGTCGGCGTGTTGAAGGAGCTTCCTGACGAAGTGCGTTTTGCCGGAGCCCGTCGGTCCTGCGATGACGCAAGTGAAGGGATGCTGCCACCGAGGGTCCATGGTTTGAGGTGTATCCGTTGTCGTGGTAACACGCTCTTGTAAATTTCGTACGAGTGAACTGGAGTGGTGGTGGGTACAACGTCGGTCGTCGTTGTCTGTTCACGTTCAGAGATGGTGCTGGGGGTGGGTACAACGTGGGTGGTCGGTTCACTGTGAGGGATGAAATCCGGTGGGTCTTGAGACGTAGTAGGTGTACTTGGTGTAGGTGTAGAGCTCGACGTGGCTTGTACGCGGGGTGTGGTGGTGGTGGTGGTGACTGGGCTCGATACGACTGGTGCTCTCTGTAGACCCGTTTCGCTGGTGCCTGGTGTTCTCAGTTGGTTAAGTAACGTGCTGACATAGGCTACGTCGTAAAACACACCTCCGTACAACACACTCAGCAGGGTTAGCAATAGCACCCCAAAGACCACTTGCGCTTTGCGCGTTTTGCGAGACGCTGTCTTCAGAGGCAGCTGCTGTTGGTCCATAGCACTGTGGTCGGATGTGGAATGAAGGAGGACGGCAGTGGTGTCTGGTTTTATAGTCGTTTCACCTGGTTGGCCGCGACCCAGGAATTGAAGGAACTGGGCCAGCCTTGCCATTTTACGAAATGAAACAGTTTGCCACGTCGACGTTCCGTTTTCAAAATCTGCTCCACCGTGTAGTAATCTTGCTGTGTTTTTACAACAGGCTGTAATTCCGTGTCGTAAAACGTCCCCAGCAACGTTTCCCCTTGGAGATCTTCCAGTTCATAGACTCGCCGCTGTCGGGGTAGGCGCCGTTTAATCAGGAAGTGCTCATCGCTCCAGTTGGGCAAGTAACTTTTCTCGAACTTGCCCTTGACTTTACTGATCCGTACAGGGTCCCCGACCTTGTACACCGCCTTCGTCGTTCGCTGCGATGGCCTGGAGTACAAGACACGCCGGACTTGGGCTTCATTGCGTTGGGTCACGGTAATGGGGGCTCTCTCTATACTTCGATGATAGGCTCGATTGTAACCCCTCACCAGTTTCGGGAGAACATCGATGTACCGCCTTGTATTCTTATAGGTGAAATATTTATACATGCGGCCTTTGAATGTCCTGTTGAACCTCTCCACCACGGAAGCCTTGGTCTCGTTGTACGTATGGAAGAAAAACACCTTCTGTTTCTTGAGAAAGGCTTGGAACGGTCTGTTGAGGAATTCCGTGCCTTCGTCGGTTTGCAAATACAAAGGTTTGCGCCCGGTCTTGAAGATGTCTTTGAACGCCGCTATGAGATTTGCCCCCGTTTTCGTCCGGATGGGTACCACCCACGCATACTTGGATAGGATATCGATGCACGTCAAGATATACCGATTCTCATCGTTGTGTTTGGCAAAGGCGCTCATATCCACCAAATCCGCTTGCCACTGGGCATCTATTCCTCCCACGATGACCCGGTTCCGTAGAAAATGGCGACGGACAGATCGATGTAAGGTATAGGTGTCTTGTCTTCTTAACCAATCTCGGACTTGGGCACGTTGTACCCCCTGGGGTTTGGCCGCTCGATAGAGAGCCGACAATGCACTATAGGCTGCCGGACTGTCGGGACTGTAGTATAAGTTATCCAACACCTTCTCCCAGCGCTTCATGGTGACAAAATGATGATGGACCCTGGCTCTATCGTTTATTTATAACGGGTATATCTTGGGCCGGAGTTTCTTTCTGATTTTCTTCGTGGACTTCCACAGTGGCCATGGTCAATGACCAGTCCAACTCGTCTGATGACCGCTTGATAAGCACTTCATCCACATCCACCACGGCATCTTCCAATGCAGACCATAGATCAGGGTGAAGGGTAAAATGCACTGTACCTCCATCTAGCCGAGCCAATTGAGCAAAGAAAGGGCCGCGTCGGATGTACACATCGTGACACAAGTGGATGAGGTCGCCGTCCAGTTCACCAGACAACACCCGTTTGAATTTGGTCCAGCCCTCCCGGGACAGACGAATGTGAGCCGGGCACGGTTGTGTAGGGTCCGTGTCTCCCACCACCTCCTCCATGATATCGACCTTATCCGCATACACGTGCAGGAAAACCTCGGGGGTCAAGCTGAAATACGCCAGTACTATATGCTCCGTCATGGTCAGTACGTGAATGGTACCAGATTTCACTGTCTCTCGTATTTATAGGGAGAACCCCGTGAGATCAAAGGATCAGGTGGTCATGTCATTGGGCTGACTGAGTCTAGCGGGGTAATCAATGGCATCGTCGTCGGGTTCATGTAGTTGTTCATGGGGTTCAGCCATTGGCCCCGCGGCTTCATCACGGATTTTTTCTTCTTCTTCATCGTTCTGGCCCGTCATGTGTGTGTGGGTGGCTTCATCAGGTGACACTGTCATTCCAGCCTCTGCGCATTCTATACATATAGTATTTTCTCCATCCGCTTTTTTTTCATTAGGTTCATCTAGTGCGTGTTCGATAGCACGAGCCCATGCCAATTGGTGGGGTGATCGATCGTCGGGTATAAATAACTGGTCCACCAGAGGGCCTATTTTCTCCAAGGCTGACCACAGAGAGGGAGTTAGGAGGAAACTTCGAGCCGGCTCTTGGTAGCGTCCCACCCGTGGGTAGAGCGCAGTATGGTATACGTAGTTGGCCTTGTCCAGGTGGATCAGGTGTCCGTCTAACTCTCCGCTCAACACCCGTTGAAACTTAGTCCAGCCATCACGCTCTAGTGTCACCCTATCCGATAGAGTCTCAGCGTGCTCAAAGCAAATATTTCCACAATCTTCGACCAGGGTCACTTTAGCATCATACACGTATAACTTCACATTGGGTGTAAGCGTCAGGATGGCTTGGAGTGATGACATGCTTCCTCTAAATGTCGAAGGGAGAATGACACACACTCTGTCTCATCCCTCGTATTTATAGTGTCAATACCACAGCGCCAGGGTGAATAGAGCACAGACTAGTATGAGGCCAACCAGCCGGCGCTGGTTCCGGCGTGAGCGCTCCTGGTCCATAGCGCGAGCATCAAGGATGGCTGTCATAGTCCAGTAGTGGTGAGTGATGGCACGCCTGTCCATCGAGTGCACTCTGTGGAGGACCGCTTCTGTGAACTCGTTCAGGATCTGGCGTCGTCCCTCGTTGTCGTCGCCATCTGCAAACATGGGCCGGACCACTGCTCGGTAACCCGTGAATGAATTCACCACGGTGGCATACTGTAAAATGCGAGTCGCATGGGGCTTGATCTCCGCCATGGCTCTGTAGAAATGTAGGTGTGGGATCCAGAGGGACATGTTTTATAGACCAGATGTAGCTCTACGGGTATAGTCCATGATGCGTACTATTCTGATGGGTTAGTCCAAAAAAAGGAGCAACAACAACAACACAGATTACAGATCAATCCTTTTATTATGCGTGAACAACATAGAAATGCATGTACTGACCTGTCTGTGGGAGGTTTCCCACAATGGCGTTCACCTTCGCGTCTTTTCGTGTACGTCCGTGTCTTTTCGTTAAAGTCCGTGTATCTTCGGTAAAGTCCGTAGGCATTGGGCAAGGAAGCTTTTTCCCGAGACCGAATCACCGCCAGACATGACTGCATCACCGCGGATGAATACATTCTTGCACTCACTCACACCACAGGTCGAGTGAGGTATCAAAGTGAAGCTTAGGTGAAGGAGCATCTAATGGACTGGGTGTGGGGTTGACATATCGATAAAAAATGGATATGACCTTGAACTGATCACGTGACCTCCCCGTGATGACAAATACCCAGAACCAAGTCAGTACATGCATCCCATAGTCCCAGGTCACACCCGATTCACGCAGACCGGAAGTGACGTCATACACCTGCGCACAACCGTGATGGAAAAACCCCAGAACCAAGTCAGTACATGCATTCCATACAGGCAGAATGCAGGCAGGCAAGCAAGGCAGGGATGCAGGCAGGCAGGCAGGCAGGGAGACAGGTCAGGTCAGGTAAGTCAGATTGAATACACCCCTTTCCCTAAAAATGGACTCCTTTTATACGTTTTTCTATCCACTCCTAAAAATCGACTGCTTTTATACGTTTTCCCGGTGAGTGGGTGGGTTCAAAATGGCGGACCCTTATTTTACACACACAACACCCTCAGCCACCATTTTAAACCCACCCACTCACATCCCAGGTCAAATCAGTGCACCCGAGTGAGTGGGTGGGTTCAAAATGGCGGACTTTCAACGTCCCAGAGAAAATAACCGGCCACCATTTTGAACCCACCCACTCACATAGCACTCAATCACCCCGGTGAGTGGGTGGGTTCAAAATGGCGGACCCTTATTTTACACACACAACACCCTAAGCCGCCATTTTAAACCCACCCACTCACATCCCAGGTCAATCAGTGCACCCGAGTGAGTGGGTGGGTTCAAAATGGCGGACTTTCAACGTCCCAGAGAAAATAACCGGCCACCATTTTTAACCCACCCACTCACATCTCAACTCACGTATGCGAACCCCCCCTATGGCAACCCAAAAATTAACTCCGCGCATGCGCAGTGAGGCGCTACGACGACGTTTTACACATTGTATACTACTGCCTCAAGAGTGTAAGAAAAATAATTATGAATGTATTTTTTTATATGAATTAACCCTACAGAATCTGGAAATTTTTGGTTAACGCTAGACAGGAGGTGGAATTTGCATCCCAATTCCTATTCTCCCATTTCACCCGGAGTTCGAGATCTGAAACTTCTATTCCCACATAATATGAGCCCAATATTATGATAAGCCATATCGAAGTCATGACAATTTTTGGTTTTAGTTTGTTTAGTTCTCGAGTTAGTTAAGGGATTGGGTTTGTTAATGGATAATACATGACGATTCGCGCGACTAACAAGAGTGTGTTCGACAGTGAGAATACGTCCGTACGTCAGACGAGCATCATTGAGTGTGTCCCGACATTGAGAATACGGCCGTACGTTAAATGAGTAACAAGAGATTGTCTCACATTGGGAATATGCAAATACGTCAGACGACTAACAAGAGTATGTTCGACAATGGGAATACAGCCGTACGTCAGACGAGTAGCAAGAGTGTGTCCGACATTGAAAATAGGTCGTACGTCCGACGAGGCACAAGACTGTGTCCGACATTGAGAATACGGACGTACGCCACACGACTAACAAGAGTGTGCCCGACAATACGACCGTACGTCAGGCGACTAACAAGAGTGTGTCGGACGTTGAAAATACGGACATACGTCAGACATCAAACAAAGGTATGCTCGACAGTGAGAATACGGTCGTACCTCAGACGGGTAACAAGAGTGTGTTCGACATTGAGAATACGGCCGTACGTCGGACGAGTAACAAGAATGTGTCCGAAATTGAGAATACGGCCGTAAGGCAGACGAGGCACAAAAGTGTGTCCTACATGGAGAATACGGACGTACGTGAGAGGACTAACAAGAGTGTGTCCGACCGTGGGGAATACGGTCGTACGTCAGACGACTAACAAGAGTGTGTCCAACAGTGGGGATACGGCCATATGTCAGACGATTAACAAGAGTGTGGCGGGCGTTGAGAATTGGGTTGTACGTCAGACGACTAACAAAAGTAGTTTCGACAGTGAGAACACGGCCGTACGTCAGACGGGTAAAAAAAGCGTGTCCAACATTGAGAATACGGCCGTACGTCAGACGGGTAACAAGAGCGTGTCCGACATTGAGAATACGGCCGTACATCAGACGCGTAACAAGAGTGTGTCCGACATTGAGAATATGGATGTACGTCAGACGACTAGCAAGGGTGTGTCCGACAGTGGGAATACGGACGTACATCAGACGAGTAACAAGAGTGTGTCCGACATTTAGAATAACGCCGTACGTCAAACGATTAACGAGAGTGTAGCCAACCGCGAAAATACGACCAGACGAGTAAAGAAAGTGTATCCGACAGTGAGATTACGTTTGTACGTGAGCCGAGTACCGGTAGTGTGACCGACAGTGAGATTACGTTCGTACGTGAGCCGAGTACCGGTAGTGTGACCGACAGTGGGATTACGTTCGTACGTCAGACGAGTACCGGTAGTGTGACCGACAGTGGGATTACGTTCGTACGTCAGACGAGTACCGGTAGTGTGACCGACAGTGAGATTACGTTCGTACGTTAGACGAGTACCGGTAGTGTGACCGACAGTGAGATTACGTTTGTACGTTAGACGAGTACCGGTAGTGTATCCGACAGTGAGATTACGTTCGTACGTTAGACGAGTACCGGTAGTGTGACCGACAGTGAGATTACGTTTGTACGTGAGCCGAGTACCGGTAATGTGACCGACAGTGAGATTATGTTCGTACGTGAGCCGAGTACCGGTAGTGTGACCGACAGTGGGATTACGTTCGTACGTCAGACGAGTACCGGTAGTGTGACCGACAGTGGGATTACGTTCGTACGTCAGACGAGTACCGGTAGTGTGACCGACAGTGAGATTACGTTCGTACGTCAGACGAGTACCGGTAGTGTGACCGACAGTGGGATTACGTTCGTACGTTAGACGAGTACCGGTAGTGTGACCGACAGTGGGATTACGTTCGTACGTCAGACGAGTACCGGTAGTGTGACCGACAGTGGGATTACGTTCGTACGTCAGACGAGTACCGGGGTGTATCCAATATACGGCTGCACGCTAATCGTTTGACGTACGGCGTATCCTACAGTGTAAATACGGTCGTACCTCACACGAAACGAATATGAGGGTACAACCGATAGCGAGGCTATAATTGTACGTCAGACGAGTACCAGAATGTATCCGATAGTGAGAATATGGTTCTATGACAGACGACTACGAGAATGTATCCGATAGTGAGAATAGGGTAGTACGTCAGACGAGTACGAGAGTGTATCCGAAGATGAGACTACGGTTTTACGTGAGACGAGTATGATAGGCTATTCAATAGTTAGACTATGGTTGTACATCAGAGTGTATCCGATAGTGCGAGTACGGTGGATGTCAGACAAGTGCGAGAGTTTTTGCAATAGTGAGACGAGGAGAGTACGAGAATATATCCGATAGTGAGACTGCTGTTGTACGTCAGACATGTACGAGAATGTATCCGATAGTGAGATTACGGTTGTGCCTCAGACATGTACGAGAATGTATCCGACAGTGAGACTGTGATTGTACGTCAGACGTGTACGAGAATGTATCCGATAGTGAGATTACGGTTGTGCCTCAGACATGTACGAGAATATATCCGATAGTGAGACTGTGATTGTACGTCAGACATGTACGAGAATGTATCCGACAGTGAGACTGTGATTGTATGTCAGACATGTACGAGAATGTATCCGATAGTGAGATTACGGTTGTGCCTCAGACATGTACGAGAATATATCCGACAGTGAGACTGTGATTGTACGTCAGACAAGTACGAGAATGTATCCGATAGTGAGATTACGGTTGTGCCTCAGACATGTACGAGAATATATCAGATAGTGAGACTGTGATTGTACGTCAGACATGTACGAGAATGTATCCGATAGTGAGATTACGGTTGTGCCTCAGACATGTACGAGAATATATCAGATAGTGAGACTGTGATTGTACGTCAGACATGTACGAGAATGTATCCGATAGTGAGATTACGGTTGTGCCTCACACATGTACGAGAATGTATCCGACAGTGAGACTGTGATTGTACGTCAGACATGTACGAGAATGTATCCGATAGTGAGATTACGGTTGTGCCTCAGACATGTACGAGAATATATCAGATAGTGAGACTGCTGTTGTACGTCAGACATGTACGAGAATGTATCCGATAGTGAGATTACGGTTGTGCCTCAGACATGTACGAGAATGTATCCGACAGTGAGACTGTGATTGTACGTCAGACAAGTACGAGAATGCATCCGATAGTGAGATTACGGGCTCTTGGATTCGATAGTGAGACTATACGGTTGTCCGTCAGATGAGTACGAGAGTGTAGCCGATAGTGAAACTGTGGTTGTACGTCAGACATGTACGAGAATGTATCCGACAGTGAGACTGTGATTGTACGTCAGACATGTACGAGAATGTATCCAATAGTGAGATTACGGTTGTGCCTCAGACATGTACGAGAATATATCCGACAGTGAGACTGTGATTGTACGTCAGACAAGTACGAGAATGTATCCGATAGTGAGATTACGGTTGTGCCTCAGACATGTACGAGAATATATCAGATAGTGAGACTGTGATTGTACGTCAGACATGTACGAGAATGTATCCGATAGTGAGATTACGGTTGTGCCTCAGACATGTACGAGAATATATCAGATAGTGAGACTGTGATTGTACGTCAGACATGTACGAGAATGTATCCGATAGTGAGATTACGAGAGACATGTGCGAGAGTGTATCCGATAGTGAGACTGTGGTTGTACGTCAGACAAGTACGAGAATGTATCTGATAGTGAGACTACGGTTGTGCCTCAGACATGTACGAGAATATATCCGACAGTGAGACTGTGATTGTACGTCAGACATGTACGAGAATGTATCCGACAGTGAGACTGTGATTGTACGTCAGACAAGTACGAGAATGCATCCGATAGTGAGATTACGGGCTCTTGGATTCGATAGTGAGACTATACGGTTGTCCGTCAGATGAGTACGAGAGTGTAGCCGATAGTGAAACTGTGGTTGTACGTCAGACATGTGCGAGAGTGTATCCGATAGTGAGACTGTGGTTGTACGTCAGACAAGTACGAGAATGTATCTGATAGTGAGACTACGGTTGTGCCTCAGACATGTACGAGAATATATCCGACAGTGAGACTGTGATTGTACGTCAGACATGTACGAGAATGTATCCGACAGTGAGACTGTGATTGTACGTCAGACAAGTACGAGAATGCATCCGATAGTGAGATTACGGGCTCTTGGATTCGATAGTGAGACTATACGGTTGTCCGTCAGATGAGTACGAGAGTGTAGCCGATAGTGAAACTGTGGTTGTACGTCAGACATGTGCGAGAGTGTATCCGATAGTGAGACTGTGGTTGTACGTCAGACAAGTACGAGAATGTATCTGATAGTGAGACTACGGTTGTACGTCAGAAAAGTACGACAGCGTATGCGATAGTGAATCTCTGGTTGTACATCAGACAAGTACGATGGTGTATCCGATAGTGAGAGAGTACGCCAGAAGAGTACGACAGTGTATTCAATAGTGTGACGACAGTTGTACGCCGGGCGAGTACGAGACTGTATGCGATAGTGTGACGGAGGTTGTACGCCAGAAGAGTACGACAGTGTATCCAATAGTGTGACGACAGTTGTACGCCGGACGAGTACGAGACTGTATGCGATAGTGTGACGGAGGTTGTACGCCAGAAGAGTACGACAATGTATCCAAGTGTGACGACAGTTGTACGCCAGACGAATCAACAATGCTAGTATCGTTGAAAGTTAAATGATTGAAGAGAGTTTATTCAATAGCGTTCGTTGACTGAGTGAAGAGAATGTATTCAATAGTGTCCGTTGATTGAGTGAAGAGTGTGTATTCAATATTGTCCGGCAACTGAGAATACTGTCGTCCGCCTGCTGAGTAACCAGAGTTAACGCAATAGTGATAGTACCGATGTGAAGGGTAAGAATGTCTCTTCTATACAGAAACTAAGGACGGACACTTATCTTTAACCGGACACTCTTAGCCACCGATCATTCTGAGCCGTAACACTCCACCCCCCCCCCCCAACCCCGATCCCGCCAATCTCCATCATTATGAAAGTCGAGTACTGGAAGGACTAAATCATGTTTCGTTTTGTTGGCGCGTCAATGCTGATGTAACCGCAGGCATCCAGACTTGCATGTTAGCTTCAGGATAAGGTCAACTCACTTGATGCACGCATCGCTGCTTAAATTACAAGACAAATATGCGTCAATAAAATCTTATATCTTTCACGGAAATAGGCTCAGTAGTGTGTGAAAAAGTACGCGCCCCGCTATCGAATAAACGTTTCGCTTGTTTCTCCGAAAACCGAATGGGTTTCAAATTTCTAAATATTTCCACTCATAAAAAGTTGGAGGCAGCTAGATTTCGGCCCGAGCGGCCTTGTCAATAAAAAGAACGTCACGGACTCAGTAATAATAGAAAAATCAATTAGGTCGACTGTTTGTATGACATACAGAATTATAACAAGCATACATGACCCCCAGACACAGGAAATACAAAATAACTATTTGTGCTCATTTCAAACTTCGAGTTTGGTGTGGAGGAGCGGCTCTACCATATTCTGTTCGCAGTGCGCGTTTGGAGCATCATAGTTATCTAGACAAGGCACGACTTTTGAGCATGTCTACATACTTATAGCATAGTTGATTTGAGAGTCCAATTTAGGCCTATTGTTGTGGTGTGCTGCTGACAGGTCAATGCCACGAATATTTGCATTAACGTCACTGTGACGTCATCATGAGGTCAAGTTGAATTTTTTTTTCTGCTTCTTTTTTCCTTACATTTTTTGTAGATCTTGACCCAAAAATGCGAAGTTTCAGCCCTCTTCACGGGGGAGACGAGAACATAGGGGGGCCGAAAAGCTCTCCCGCCCCAACAGGCTGAGACAGTCCCTCCCCGCAAATCGTCCAGGCCGGGTGGGGTTAAAAGTACCCCTTTCAATTGCATTGATATACTCGTCCGTCCCTCCACAGGTAGGGTTGTTTACAGGATTTTTTTAAAACGCAAATTGCTCAAACTTGTAATAAACAGGGTAATACTATTATCTCGTTTTGCACTGGCAAAATATTGTAAGCAGCATATTTGGCCAATTCTTAGCGTTTTACACGAGGGATTTTTCACCACAGCAAAAATATAATTGCGTTTACCAGAACGATAATTCGGAGTAATGCAGAATATATCATCTGTATCGTAGAAATACTAAACTGATTCTGCGTTTAAAATATTTTCAACAAACAAGAGAGATGGATTCGTATACTTATGCAAGAGATCCTTTAGATGGAATGAAATGAAGTTTGGCTGATAAAAACGAAGCTTTTGTTTGTTTTCAAAAGATGAGAAACATTTAAGTGATGCATCATGAAATCTCAGCAGAGCAGTCTATTTAATGATATGTATGCGGTAGGTCTACTCACATTTTTGGCAGCATCCATTGATTGTCTCGGTGTAGTTTAGCTAGGTTTGCCAAGGTTCCTCGACGGCAGCAGGAAACCGTGCATAATGTTAGCTGGCTGAGACAGGCTCTGAGAGCGAAGAAGGTTAGAGTGCAACAATTCACCGTGAGAGATATGGTCAGCAGCGATCCTCTGTCTCCGTTCATCGCCATCTCACGCGCGGAATCATTGAAGACTCTATCATCAATCGCCAGCGGTGTTGTTGATCCACGAGATAAACTTGTCATGGTACAATTGTTGCTTGATTGTTTTCTTCTCGCGATAATAACCCCATGTTGACCTTCCTCATTATTTGCCATTGGGTGGTCAAGTGAGAAATAATTCATTTGAATATTCCATACCGATAAAATTGGGACTCGTCGCTTTATAGATAATTTCTTTAGCGTGTAGTAGAGTCGACTGACATATACGTACGGTATACCGACGTGCTTCTCGAAAAACTGAGTATTTTTAATTGTTAAACACATGTCCTATTATGATTTATTTGCGGTTTCGCTATTGGCTCTATCTAAACCAGGAAGTTTTAATGTGTTACCTGAACAGCTGACTCCGATACCGGTACTCTGGCTGTCAATCAACTGACTAGCCTAGCACGCGCCGTCTAGAAAAGGGAAATTAAACAGAATAGAGGGGATGTAATTAAGTAATGCTCTTAAATGCATACGTGTTCTATCGGTGCCTAACGACAGGCGAGCGACAGCGATATACAGTAACGTATGTAGGTTAACTAATAAAACTGAAAAAAAACTGAATTCATTCATACTGATTTTACTTTTACAATACACGTTTAACGTACGAGATACTTGTAAGCCCTCTATACCACACGGTAAGTCAACAATCAACGCTGGTGACATTTGTCTAGTTTATTGATGTCTGATTTTCATCCATGCAACTCCGTTATATATGCAGCCGTTGTACGTCATATACACCTTATCAATGAGCTCAAATCAGGAAGAGTATTTAACGAAACACGCGATCGGTGTAACGGGGAAGTCTGGTATCCCCATCTTCACTACGTCAAGGTTTCTATTTGTGAGCCAAAGGCGTAGGATAGAGATACCCCTGGTTTTAGCGAGGATGGGTATCCCACAGCCCCCAGCTATGTCTTGTATGCCGAATAACACGCGCCTGTTGTTATTGTTTATTTATTTATTTATTTATTTTTAACTGTGTACGTATAGGTATGACAGAAACACAAAAAGAAGAGAGAAAAAATAAGAATATGCCTTCGAGGGGGGGGGGAGGGGTGCTATTCTCGATAATAAGGATATTTACGCACTGACTAACAGGCCAATGAGTGGAATGGAGTAAATAGATTCATTTCTTACTGTATGGGATTATTCGGCTTGTGGTACATGTACATCCGCGTTCAATTCAATTCCGTCTTGGCAGAATGTTCCGTTTGTATGCGGCGATAAACAAGTACGGCACGCCATGCTTATACATGAACGAAAAAAAATATATATTAATAAAAGAATAGCTGATATAATGGTTAAGCACTATATACATGTAGGAAGGCTATACCATATAATTGTGTCAATCTTCGAATCGACCAAGCAAAGTGCTTCCGCGTCGAATCACCAATGAAGGCGACCTTCCTGCCTCAAATATCCAATGAGAAAAGAGTTACCGCTGATTTAAAATTCTATTCATTTTATGTAAAATTAGTTCCTTAATCATACTGTGGCACTTTTAATAACTCATAATAGTAAAATAAATCATACATACCGGTATTGCAATACATATCTCCGATACCGTAACTGCTGACCCGGCCTGGAGGTTTCGGAGCCTACCCTGCATGGTATGTTGGGGGGATATTTCTTACCCCTTGAGCTAGGGGGACTGAAACTTTCCACGATATTAGGGCAATCTCTACCAGAAAAAGTAACGAAATCCAAGATGGCCGCTATGATGATGACAAAGTGACGTCATATTCCAAAAATGCTTAATAATAAAAGAAATAATTACCTGATGTGAAATAAGATACATTTCGGCATTTTATGTATAAAAAGGCAAAACGTTTGAAGAAAAACGTTTCAGTCGCGACTTCATGGCCGCCATTTTGAATTTGCATATGATACTGTGTTCGGAGGAGTAAGCAAATAGGCTCAATATGACACTACATATAATATGATAATATATAAAGTCACGGAGATTCAGCTGTCGATGTTGTGTCGTTCCGTAGATAGAGTAGAAATTTTGGTAGAAAGGATCCTTTCCCCAGGCCTGGTAACACTAGTTCGATGCTTAGAGTCAAACATATTTGTTCGATATTTGCGAAAAACGAGGTACAGTTCGGAACATATTCCAGCTTAAACATGTTTAGGTTTTAAACACATATGCGTTTAGAAAAAAATGTTTGAAGTCTAGTTTGTTGATGCTGACGAGCTTCGAAATAGAGTGGCAAAATGAGCAAATTCACTTTATGGTGAATCTTCGCTCCACGATGGAGCTATGTCCTTCAGGGTGCAATCTGGAGTTATCCAGTTCAGTCGGAAATAAACAATGAGGATCCCCTCTCCGGTCACCAATAGTCAAATAGTCTTTAACGCAAACCTGTTATATCCATATATTATCTTAAAG
The DNA here is from genome assembly GCA_036873755.1 of Hanleya hanleyi. Taxonomy (NCBI): domain Eukaryota; kingdom Metazoa; phylum Mollusca; class Polyplacophora; order Lepidopleurida; family Hanleyidae; genus Hanleya; species Hanleya hanleyi. Next base: position 15,846 of record JAVTVY010011530.1, read on the forward strand.
AGAATATTTGTACCATTACTCCTGGCCAGATGCCATTTATGTCGGAGCAGTAGGCAAATAGGCTCAACATGACAATACATGTAATATGATAATCTATAAAATCACGGATATTCAGCTGTCGATCTTGTGTCGTTTCGAAGATAGAGTGGAATGTTTGGTAGAAACTATGGTGCGCACTCTCGCGTCACTTTTGGTGGGACGTCACATCCGCGTCAAAGGTCAAAAGGTCACTTCCAGGCTCTGCGCTTCCAAGGATGATGTCACCTCCGGGGATGCCGTATCGTGGATGTGTGCTCACCTTGTGGCGCCGAAAGTGACGTCATCATCGGAAGTAACCTCACCACCGGAAGTGGCGTCATCGCACGCATGACGCTCACCTGATGGTGCTGCCGGTACCCTGGTGCACCATATAACCTACAAGCTATAAGATCCAGGCGGCATCACCAGGTGAGCGGACATGCGTGTGATGACGCCACTTCCAGTGATGACGTCACTTCCGGTGATGACGTCATTCGTAGCTCCAACAGGTGAGCACACATCCACGCGGAGACGTCACTTCCGTTGATGACGTCACTTTCATCAAGGGTCATGGGCCAATGGTCAAAGCATGTGCGTGTGATTGGACGGTTGACAATGCGTTAAGGCGTTACTAGAGGGCGTTAAGGCGTTGAGCTAGGGCATTAAAGCGTTAAAATAATGCGTTAAGGCGTTTAGGCGGGCGTTGAAGCGTTAAGCTAGGCGTTGGCGGTCGTTACTGTGTTACGTTCATAAAAGCAAGTGTTTCTCACAGACGAGCACAGTCGACGTTCAACCGTCGACATGCGTGATACATGTTCTGAATGCGAACACGCGTTCACCAGACACTACGATATGATACAACAGAATATACATGGGTATGAAGACAACGAGGCGCAAGAAGCCAAGGCAGATGCTGACATTATACCAGCTGATTCGTGGAGTCCACCAACTGATACCGATACAGAGAGTGCTGAGAGTCTACTAATTTTGACAGCTCCCTCGCTGTTAGTCAGGCTACATCCCAGGGGAACCTGAGCGAGGAAGAACCCACCTTTCGGGATCGTATTGTGACAGCAGCTATTAATACCCACGATGCAGTGATCGAGGACACCGGACAGGGTAACTTACAACAGGCTTACATCCAAATACGCCCGTGCATCAGCCATGGCGATCTATGAACAGAATAGTCTGCTGACGCTTGAAATGAAAGACAGCCCCACGCACAGGTCCATCTGGAAGACAAAGCACCAAGCTAGCCACTTGATTGGCTAACAAATGTAGTTTCAAATTTGTACAGGATTTATATAGCGCTGCAGTCAGATATAATATTCCGTGATATTGTATCTGTGTTTACTGAGATTGAGAGTAAATCTATATCCCTATAGACAAGATGGCGGCACACTCTTTGACTCAAACAGCCTGTGGCGCGAAGAGATGGAAAATACATCAGTCATATCGAAGAAGGAACAAGTTAGCTGCTCAACTGTTTGAAATGAGTACACAAATATAACAGCGCCCTGTTATAGCTGTGATATCTCATCCCACTCTGTTAAGTAACGGACACTGTTGATCGGCCCGGAACCAGCAAACGCACAATTTTGTTCCCATTGCAATCAGAGGGTATATCTGACAGTCGGAGGTATACAATCAGAGGGTATATCTGACAGTCGGAGGTATACAATCAGAGGGTATATCTGACAGTCCGAGGTATACAATCAGAGGGTATATCTGACAGTCGGAGTTATACAATCAGAGGGTATATCTGACAGTCGGAGGTATACAATCAGAGGGTATATCTGACAGTCGGAGGTATACAATCAGGGGTATATCTGACAATCGGAGGTATACAATCAGAGGGTATATCTGACAGTCGGAGGTATACAATCAGAGGGTATATCTGACAGTCGGAAGTATACAATCTGATGCAAGAAGAATGGAAAACTGTTGAATATGTGGAATGAATAATACAGATAGAGTTATAAGTTTCGAGAGATATGAAGAAAAATGGAACGCAAAATTTTGTCAAGAAAAGTCGAATACGCAACTTTTATAGGCTCTTTTAAGAGAGAGGCCGTCAGCGACAACGGAGAGGCCGCCAGCAACAAGAGAGAGGCCGTCAGCGACTTTCAGTGATGCCAACAAGATATCACGATGTTTGCATGGTAATAACCACTAACGGTAATATCTTTTATCCGCTAGCCTCACACCGTTGAACCGGCATGAGTTCGAGCCCAGCTGGTCCATGTGTGGATGTTTGTCAGTTACTTGCCGACGGGCGGTGGTTCTCTCCGGGTACTCTGGCTTCCTCCACCAACTAAACTGACTGACACCATATTAGTGAAACAATCTTGAGTGTGGCATTAAGTCAAATCCCTCCCCCCCCCCCCCGGTGGTGCTTAGTTGGTTCTTCGCGATATAGCTGAAATATTGTTGAAAGCGACGTTAACTTCTATTCACTCACTCACTCACTTACTCGCTCTTTTATCCCAGTTTGGTCGTGTAGGCGCTAGCCACGAAATTTTGTTCCACAGATCCTGCACACTGAGCTTATATTATTTGGACATTGTTGTGTGATATTTATGACAAAATATGATTGACTTGGAGAGGCAGAGTTTAAGAGTGTCAGTTTCTGCAATAGTTTCAAATTAAAAGGTGGCAATATTTATAGTTATTAAACCGGGAAAAGTCGAAACCTAAACCGTCGATACCGATCTTCGTGTGATTGTTAAAACCTATATCGGTACCTAAAACGTGTAGTGGGGCGGATATGTTGCAAAATACAGGAGGATTGTGGGTTTGGTGGTAAAAGCACCAAAATTGGCACATTTGAAGTTTATTATATAGTAAACGATTTTAGATATAGGGCCAAGCTAAATTTTCTCCGTGGATGCCGGAAATGGCAAAATCCAAGATGGCCACCATAGTGAGGCAGATATGGGAAATAATTGTGGTAAAAGCACCAAAATTGGAACAATTGATGATCAGAATGTACTTAATGATTCCAGATATAGGGCCAAGCTCAATTTTTTCTGTTATGCCCGTAAACTGAGAAAATCCAAGATGGCCACCATGTGCGTCGTGAAAATCTAGTAAACGGAATACATGTCACAAAAACATGAATAAAATGTTGTTTTATATGTTTTCGTACACAAGGAAGCCATTACTGATGCAGAAATATGACAATTTATCATTTATAACTTCAGGACATGCGTCAGAATATCTATATTACCAAGTCCATATGTGGTCAATTTGATGATCAGTAGACACTAAACAATTTAAAATACAGTGTCATTACGATTTTGTGCAATATCAGCTATATGTGTGAACATCAAAGATTGTGGCCATACGATTCACGCATAACAAGAAGTTCCATATCGTAGTCACTCAAGAACATACATATCTGAATGCAATATTATTTTCCATATGTTTTCATAAACAAAAAACATCGGGCAATCGACAAAAATGTATTGCAATCATAATTATATACATTGTACGAATGCATGCGAAATAGCTGCAGTTTATGAACAAAATCCAAAATTTGTCCGATCCCCTAAGCAAATATCATTCATCATATCTTTCTTATTATTTTCCCAGATATAAGGCTTCCAATACCAAACTGACCCGAAAATCAACATAGATACGCCATCAAATAACGCCACAATCAAGCAAACCAAAACAACATATTATTATGACAAATAAATCTGTGTTTCTCTTCTTGCAGATGACTGATTAGAACCACCACGCCAGCGAAGAAGCGATGTAAGATTGTACAAGATGACAGTCAGCAACCATCTACGTCGACAGTCGACCATCACCATATGGATTGAAGCCGTTGTGCCCTGTGCCAAGTACATTCATCAGAAGTGCTCCACTGCCCAGCAAGGTCGAAGAGGACAGATGATGGGGCTGGGTATGACCGCGTGGGTGACATTTTAACCGAGACTTAGGCGAACAGCCAATTTCTGTGGACATAGCTCTGTTAGATGATGGCGATGGAATCTCTCAGACACTTGCCAAACATAGTGTCCAATGGCACACATCTTGCCGTTTGAAATGTTCTTCAAGTCGACTGGCACGACTAGAATCGCGAACAATACCTCCATGTGAAGGTGACACCCCAGATCGCCCTTACACGCGGCGCCATGTTGCATGCGAAGATGTAACATCAAAAGGTGACACATTTTTCTTCTCATCGTGCAATAGAGAGTGCCCCTCTGCACGATGTTTGGCAAGTGTCTGATAGATTCCATCGCCATCATCTAGCAGAGCTATGTCCACAGAAATTGGTTGTTCGCCTAAGTCTCGGAACTTTGTTAAAATGTCACCCGAGCGGTCATACCCAGCCCCAACATCTGTCCTCTTCGACCTTGCTGGGCAATGGAGCATTTCTGATGAATGTACTTTGCACAGGACACAACGGCTCCAATCCATATGGTGATGGCCGGCTGTCGACGTAGATGGTTGCAGACTGTCATCGTGTACAACCTTACATCGCTTCTTCGCTGGCATGGTGGTTCTAATCAGTCATCTGCAAGAAGAGAAACACAGATTTATTTGTCATAATAATATGTTATTTTGGTTTGCTTGATTGTGGCGTTTCTTGATGGCGTATCTATGTTGGTTTTCGGTGCAGTTTGGCACTGGAAGCCTTTTATCTGGGAAAATAATAAGAATGTTCATATAATGATATTTGCTTAGGGGATCAAGCAAATTTTCAGTTTTGTTCATGAACTGCAGCTATTTCTCATGCATTCGTATATAATTATGATTGCAATGCATTTCTGTCGATTGCCCGACGTTTTTTGTTCATGAAAACATATAGAAAATAATATTGCATTCAGATATGTATGTTCTTAAGTGACTACGATATGGGACTTCTTGTTATGCGTGAAACGTATGGACACAATCTTTGATGTTCACACATATAGCCGATATTGCACAAAATGGTAATGACACTGTATTTTAAATTGTTTAGTGTCTACTGATCATCAAACTGATCACATATGGACTTGTTAATATATATATTCTGAACGCATGTCCTGAAGTTATAAAATATGATAAATTGTCATATTTCTGCATCAGTAATGGCTTCCTTGTGTACGAAAATATATAAAACAACATTTTATTCATGTTTTTGTGCCATGTATTCAGGAAGATATGCCGTTTAACAGATTTTCACGACGACCATGGTGGCCATCTTGGATTTTCTCAGTTTACGGGCATAAAATAAAAAATTGAGCTTGGCCCTATATCTGGAATCATTAAGGATCTTCTGATCATCAATTGTGCCAATTTTGGCGCTTTTACCACAAAAGCCACAATTATTTCACATATCTGCCTCACTAGTGAGAGTATCTGCTTTGAGAAAACGGTCAAATGATAAGGTTATTTGCTATAGGCAAAAATAGACATCGGACGGGTTGGGCTATCAATATTTTTGCAAGATCATGCTAATTCCCATGATAATCTACCACATGTAGAGAAAACTTGATCTTGTATGACGTCCAAAGAGATGGAACCAGGAAGAGATCGATATACTGTAAAGGTCACATCGTTCCCAGGGGACCCGATCGTCCATTCCAGTATGACTCAAATACATTTGATATTGCGCTACAACGTTGGTTAAAAGTACCGGTATAATTAAAGACTCAGTGGAAGCCACTACGGTACAACAAGGAAGTTCTTGTGAGATTCTTAATAGCTATATATAGGTGTTCTTAGAACATATACAGTATGTTCGGAATTAGGATCCGTCATAAGCTCGACTTCCAAGATTCACAATTACATATGACGCTGCTATGTGGGTATTAAATTTCAACAAACGAAATAAAGCACAAAAAAAAAGAACCATGCGCATCGACACTTTTTTACGCAAAATTCCTGTAAAGTCATCTCCCGCGATCAATACAAGAGCAGCCAACCTGGTATTTTTATGCAATGTGATGCTAATTGCAATAAAAAAGCTGTCAGTTGTTGCATCAGTGTAAGACAATTATGTGGGGATTTCATAATAGTTTACAGTTTGTGGCTGATGTGATGTTTACACACACGCCATGTTGCTTTAGTAAGTTTGAATCTGAAAAGTTAACTTGGACTGTGACGCTGATCTCTGATTGGGTGATGGGCTTTCAAATACACACTAAATGAAACACACTAAATGAAATATACATATTATTAGAAGTTGTCAACTCCAGATTGGAGGTGCAAAGTTACATGTAATTTTTTGATTCAGTCCAGGCATGTAAATTTCTGGTCACTGAAAGATTTCTTGATAAACTATATTGCAATCCTCTGTTATGTTTCGGGTTCACCAAATATCACATGGTTTCTCTTCAGAATACAGCATGTGATGTCATAGTTCTAAAAATATTTCACGTTTTACGATCACTTCAAATCCTTTGATTGGCTATTCCAAGGAACTGTACAATCCCCGTTCGAATAGAAACACAACCACCACCTGCCATAAGACAAAACGTGCCGTTTCTGTCCGAAGAATAGGCCTGAAACATGATGACGTTTTATCTCTCTTCTATCCCATGATGCAATGCGGGCCACTAACATCCATGGCAGTTACAGTTGTAAATGGCAGGTGGAAATCGTAATACAATTCAATTAGCCTGCCGTCTCCCTCATGTAACATGACATCAACTTAATCGCCAGCGCGAGGTTTCTGGACTGGCACATTCGGAAGAGCAACCTTTAATTTGGTGTATCGGGTTACATATAGGACTTCACGCCTTGCGGGACATGTACTGTGCGTTGACAATTTAATTAGTTTCGTGTTACATAAGGGACGCTAGACTTCTGAATAAGTGATCACCTGTTGACGAATGAAAGCACAATTAATCACGTGATTGAAAACATATTTTAAACTTTGACAACCTTTCTCCCCTTTCTTGAAAAACTCGTCCACTGATGCAGTTTATGTGGCCTCTCAAATACTGTTAGCTGCGTCAGCTGTGTGGAAATTACGTGGATATATATGCTATTTGTGTCGCTTTGTTAATCAATTTCACAATGGAACAACAGTTAAACTTGAGATAGAAAATTCATCTTGTAATTTATTTGTTTGTTTTATTCGATTGTTACTTGTAAGAAAGCAGACGTCTCTTTCCTCATCCGACTTGTGAAATGGAATCTCCCAATGAACACCTGATTGATTTCCCCATAACCGTAATAAAAGTGTAATAAATGCACGGTTAGCTCGATGTTATTGACACAAGTGTAATAGAATATATAATAATAACTTGATACGTGAAGAGGGTAAATACCGAAACACATATATCGTATTGATTTCAACACAAAATGTTTTTGAGTTGAAGCAATTCTAACATCAAAACAAATATTTTCTGTTTAAACCAACTCAGACAGTTTGTCTTAAATCAACACAACGGATCTGGCGTTCAAGTTAACTTCTCCTGTCTCCAGTTTCCATCCAATCAGACCTATGGTTTTTGCTCAAGACGTATTTGATGGACAACAACTTGTGTATTGAAGAGGGGCGACGTTGCGCAATCACCTTTATGAAGCTGAGCGACCCTCAGTGAAGAATTCCGTTTAACAATACATGACATTTAAGATTTTGCGTTTTGTTCCGATTAGTTTCGTTTAGTTTGCGGTTATCGTCTCGGTTTTGTTCCACTTATCAGCGTTTCGGTTTTCGTTTCCTTTATCATTCGGTTTCGGTTTGTTAAACGGATATTACGGTTTATCGAGCTGAGAAATAAAATAGCTTAAAACTTTATGTCAGTATTCATTGCCTGTATCACGAGTAAGTAATATTCCTCCAGTTCATTAAGAAATATCCATAGCATATAGTAAACTAGGACTTTCGTTCTTCACTGTGTTATGAAATATTCCTTACTGTGTTATGGAATATTCCTTACTGTGTTATCGAATATTCCTTACTGTGTTATGGAATATTCCGCTGGTGTTTTGAAGTTTCAGTGAAATATATTTCCAGTGTGCCATAACTGCTCAAATTAAGTTATGTATGTGCTACTTGGCGTGAGAAAAAATAGAGACGATAGAATAGCATAGAATATGAGATTGCATGTGACGTAAATATATCAACATAATTAAACACAGATGAAATATCATTCATGTGCAAACATTTCTATATTTAAACCACAAGAATTATAGCCAGAGGGTCTAATTAAGGCTAAACAATCGCGTGTTCATCGTGTGTATCTGGTACATTTCCACTCGAACGGGAAATCCCCTCGTAGAACCAGGTGTTTTTTTCCAAACTTTTATGTTATCATATTCAGGTATTTGTTTTATATTTTATGTTGTTTTGAGTGAGTGAGTGAGTGAATAGAATTTAACGTCGCTTTCAACAATATTTCAGCTATATCGCGACGAACCAACTAAGCACCGCCCAGCCAAGTTGCGTTGCTGCTACTTCAAAGAAGAAATCTTTAAAGCAGCATGGAACCAGACACCCGCCATCCACCCTATAAAACACCGAGGACAGCACACAAGACACAATCTTCATTTTATCAAGCCAATTTCTACGTTCCCACTTCGAACCTGCCTTGATTTATCTGACGCCCTTCAATGTTCAAATCCCAGGTGTAAATTTCACCTAAGAACGAGAGAGGAACCAATCAGAACGTACACGCCGATTGTGAGTAGAGTGACGTCATCCTCAAGTAAAGGCGTCATTCCTCCTGATATGGTGCTTGTATGACCCAATATACAGCTCAGCCAATCAATAACACTACTCTATGACACATTTCGAAATTCAAATGGTTTCTAGGTCAGTGACGTATCATGTCTATTTATAAGTTCTTTGAACACTGAAGGGGGCCAGATATATCAAGGGAAGTTCGAAGTGGGAACGTAGGAATTGGCTTGATAAAATGAAGATGACAAGACACAGAGAGGACGCTTACATAGTGCCATAAAGACAAGTGAAATTACAGTGCAAGACACCACATTATCAAGTTTCTGTTGCTTCTCAGCAAAATGCATTGGTGTTGTTTTGAAATGGGTAACAAATTATACCTGGAATGGCCTGAATTTCCATAAGGAAATCTCTCCGCATCATAACGCAATATCAATGGCCAGGTTTTGTGGCGGCAGTCTCTGGGTCGTTTTATTCACTTTTCTTCATTAAAGCAAGAAGGGAAGTAACGTTGTATGGAAGATGGATCGGAACCCTGGTCCTTCAAATATAAAGTCCTCATATCCATCACCACGACGGTGTAGCAGTATCATCCATACATTATCCATCACCACGACGGTGTAGCAGTATCATCCATACATTATCCATCACCACGACGGTGTAGCAGTATCATCCATACATTATCCATCACCAAAACGGTGTAGCAGTATCATCCATACATTATCCATCACCACGACGGTGTAGCAGTATCATCCATACATTATCCATCACCACGACGGTGTAGCAGTATCATCCATACATTATCCATCACCACGACGGTGTAGCAGTATCATCCATACATTATCCATCACCACGACGGTGTAGCAGTATCATCCATACATTATCCATCACCACGACGGTGTAGCAGTATCATCCATACATTATCCATCACCACGACGGTGTAGCAGTATCATCCATACATTATCCATCACCACGACGGTGTAGCAGTATCATCCATACATTATCCATCACCACGACGGTGTAGCAGTATCATTCATACATTTTAGAGATAACTTGCCCTACGCAGAACTAGCCTGGATGCCCATTTGTAACTATAAGATTTTTAATTATATCAAATTTGACTGCGTTGAGCCTGAAAGTTACATTGGATTGACTTTTAATTGAACAAAAAATGATCACTGTGATGAATTGTCTCTTAGCCACGCTTTTATTGTAGCTGTTCATGTGGATATCTACCCTCCGTTGCAGACCGCTATGTTGCGTGCCTTATAGCTGTAGTATACGTAGATATTTACCAGCGAAGGCACGAAGCTTATTTCCGGCGGCGCAGCGCCGCCGGATTTCTGAATTCGCTAAACATGGGAGCGGCCATCTTGATATTGGACGAGTAACAGCTGTTTTCTCGAGCCATACTTTCACAGACGTGCCGTTGAGTGATCCAACTAGTTTTATATCGTAAAACGACAGGATTGTATCACCCGTTCGTGGTTAACACATTAATATTAATCGAATAAATGTGCTTTAGTACTATTTTATTATGGCTGAGAGACCAAATCGATGACCATACATGATCAAGTTATTCACCTGTACCATGTGTACGTCTGCAGCAAAATGTTTGAGATTGAACTGCGAGTTACTAAAAACTCGAAACAGTAAAACACGCGGATCGGATTGATGTGTAGAGAAAGTCGATCTAGGCTTAATTTACAATGACACACATCAATAAAGAAGTAGTGGCTTGATGATGTGTCGCATATAATGCCACAGCGCAAACACTTACATCAGGCTATGTGAAATGACTTAATACGTCAACCAGAGAACATTACTTTCAAAGTCCTAGTTTGACATGCGGTTCATGTGCACATTTTGCGAGCAAGCACTTAACTTCCGGCTAACCCCACACTTTCCAGATGGGTCCTTGTGCGAACTACATTAGTCACACCTTTAATGAAAACAAACAAATCGACGTTTTTTTTAACGATAATGGTGCATCGTGACCTGTATTCACCAGTTGCACACATAATCGGCTTGTAATACGAAGATTATAAGCTACAAACGTTTCCGCCGGCATTGATGCATCTGTATCAATAAGTTTTCTTGTTATCCATTGTTTTCTGAGTAGTGGATATCTGGAATACAGGACCGCACGACCACTAGCACCAACTTGTGCGTTATTAGATAGAAATACCACAGAGTAATGATGTAATAGCCCTACCAAGTCATCTGATGGAAAGTGGTGAACTATAAACGACCGTTAGATGAAAGAATGGCTCAAGTTCTTATTCAGAACACATGTCTGTGAGGCCCGACGCCGACCAAGCGAATAATACTCCACCATGTTAACCACAGTCACAAACTACACAAATGACGATTTGTGCAGCTCACCCTGCATGTACACAGGATCAATTTAGAATGCATGCAAGAAAAGAATGACATCAAAATACATTTAAAAGCAGATTATTCACCAAAAATCTATGGTGCTGCTATACAAATGGGAATAAAATATTTAATTGCTACTTAAACTACTTAAGGGTACAGAGCCCTCCTGCACACACTTTTACACACCCTCTAGAACTTGTCTTTATACAGCTGAAAGTATGCCACACAGCTATGGTAATGTATACATTTCTTGAAAGCACATTTCTTGAGGATTCCAAATATGTAAGTTTGTTAACTGTATACCTGTATGTTCTGAAGATATTTGGATTTTAACTAAATTTAATTTTAAATTTAATTTTAAATTTTTAAACGCTATTTTCAAGAAAGTATTCAACTCATAGTAACTTACTTCATTATTTCCTGTAGAAGACAACTCCAACAGGAAATCTGTGTCTCAGTTTTCTCAATTTTGGTCTAGTTCTCATTCTATTGACATTTAATGCTCACAAAATCGAGCAACTCACTGTTTTGAACTGTTAAGTCGAATTGAATATCAATAGAAAAAGAACTACACCAAAATTGACAAATCTGAGACACAGATTTCCTGCTGGAGTTGTTTTCTAAAGGAAATGATGATTGAAGTTACGAAAAGTTGAATACTTTCTTTAAAATAGCCATTTAAAAAAGACTCATTTTTTTTAAATTATTTTGTTTCAATTTGAATATCTTCACAACCTACAGATGTATAGTGAACAAATTTATATATTTGGAATCCATAAGAAATGCGCTTTCAACAAATATTTACATTACCACAGCTATACGGCATACTTTTAGCGGTACAAAGACAAATTCTAGGAGGTGCTCATAAGTGTCTGCAGGAGACTCTGTATCCTTAAAGCGCCCCTTCTGGAGCATACCATCAAACAAATATATCTGGAATAAAATGATTATACAAAATTATAAACTATATACATTACATGGCAGTGTGACTAACGTCACAGGATCTACGAAGTACAGTAGGCATTAGGACTCGAACGCGAACTGAACTCTTGGAAATCCCCACCCCCAGTTGAAATCCTGCCTATATTAAGATGGGCACCGCCCAAGTCAGAATCGCCAGTGATTTTCATCAAAAATCACCAGAAATTTTCATCAAAAGTAGGTCAGCTCAGAACTTGTTGGTAACAGTCTCCTAATGCGCCTTCATTCCAAAAATAAATAACGATCGCCGATTTAATTTTACAATTTTTTAACTAAAGGAAACAGATTGAATAATAAAAAGTTCAGTAGATTTCAAGCTTTACGTGTGAAAATACATTTACATCTCTTTAATGGTTTTCAGTGCCCTTGTCCAGGATCAAAACAACTTTTTGAATCACATTATTTTCCCAACAATACAACAAATTTTTATATATAGTACTATAGTAGAAAGGTAGCATTTATGTAGTTTACGGTAATTCAACTCAAGACCAACACCTATATTATATTATTCCTACGAAGTAGGCTACAGATCGCAAATTGTCCGGTAATGAGTGAGTCAGTCAGTCCATCCGAATCCTTTCGTCGGCAAAATAAGGAGAACCGTTGACATTATAACCTTGATTTTTGGCATGAACGAGCATTAGGGCATTGTTACCAGCTAGTTCTGATCTGAAATAATTCTGATTAAAAGTAGATTTATAATTAACACTTCAGTATATTGTTATAGATCATACGGAGAAAAGTCCGATCATTTAAGCGAGGGAAACATGACACCATGGAATTTGGGAACAGCCCTGGCATGCCTGGTGCTCTCTCGCTGTTGAATTCAACCGCAAGATCTGAGGACAGCGACCTCAATACAGCTGAGGGAACTATTTATAGACGGAGGCTGGTGAAACCCAGTATTAATGCGTTTAACTCCGAGTCTATTCAACTGCTTGATGTACCAGGGCCGGATCACTAAATGACCAGAACATTCACCAATATACTTTCATTTTTTGTGGCACGAACACATCGATGTAAATATATAAATACCCAGAATATAATCTTGCTCAATCTCACAAAAGGCATGTTATAAAGAGAACCTATGGCTGTTATGGAAGGTTGTACATGTACCATATTATGATGAAACGTACCGTAGGGGAGGGTCACATCATATCTCAATGAAAATGCGATCGAGTCCTAATGCCTACTCTACTTCGTAGGTCCTGTGACGTTAGTCACACTGCTCATGTTTCAATGATATGGTTTAACAATTTAAGTTATGGAAACAGCGCTGATTGTTTGAGGGTATATGCAGTAGTTAAGATTAACCTCAGTAATAGGGCCATGTGGCATACAGTGGGACAGGGTATTTTTAGCTGTGGGTAATTTGACCTGAATTTGAAGGCTCGAGCCTGATGTGGCCAATGTGAAATAGGATACACGTTAAAGGCTACAGTTCACATATATCTATAACAATATACTGAAGTGTTAATTATCAATCTAATTTTAATCAGAATTATTTCAGATCAGAACTTGCTGGTAACAATGCCCTAATGCATGTTCATGCCAAAAATCAAGGTTCTAATGTCAACGGTTCTCCTTATTTTGCCGACGAAAGGATTTGGATGGACTGACTGACTGACTGACTGACTCATTACCGGACAATTTGCGATCTGTAGCCTACTTCGTAGGAATAAACATTATACTTATTATAAACTGATACATTCAAAACATGAGCAGTGTGACTAGCGTCACAGGACCTACGAAGTACAGTAGGCATTAGGACTCGCGAACTGAACTCTTGGAAATCCCCACCCCCAGTTGAAATCCTGCCTATATATTAAGATGGGCACCGCCCAAGTCAGAATCGCCAGTGATGTTCATCAAAAATCACCAGAAATTTTCACCAAAAGTAGGTCAGCTCAGAACTTGTTGGTAACAGTCTCCTGATGCGCCTTCATTCCAAAATAAATAACGATCGCCGATTTAATTCTACAATTTTTTAATTAAAGGAAACAGATTGAATAACATGGCAGTGTGACTAACGTCACAGGACCTACGAAGTACAGTAGGCATTAGGACTCGAACGCGAACTGAACTCTTGGAAATCCCCACCCCCAGTTGAAATCCTGCCTATATTAAGATGGGCACCGCCCACTAAGTCAGAATCGCCAGTGATTTTCATCAAAAATCACCAGAAATTTTCATCAAAAGTAGGTCAGCTCAGAACTTGTTGGTAACAGTCTCCTAATGCGCCTTCATTCCAAAATAAATAACGATCGCCGATTTAATTTTACAATTTTTTAATTAAAGGAAACAGATTGAATAATATAGGTTCAGTAGATTTCAAGCTTTACGTGTGAAAATACATTTACATCTCTTTGATGGTTTTCAGTGCCCTTGTACAGGATCAAAACAACTTTTTGAATCACATTATTTTCCCAACAATACAACAAATTTTTATATATAGTACTATAGTAGAAAGGTAGCATTTATGTAGTTTACGGTAATTGAACTCAAGACCAACACCTTCTATGCACAAGATTCTATGTCATTCTCCTGAGCATAACCGGTACAAAGACGAATAAATAGCGTCTCTACATCACGTTGTTATCTAGATATATGAGACAACACATTTTGGGCATCGGCAATCTGATGAATGTACTATTCCGGTTTTCTTGTTTCACATTATATTCTCCTCAGCTTCGTTATGGACACAGCGCTGATTGTTTGAGGGTATATGCAGTACTTAAGATTAACCTCAGGGCCATGTGCCATACAGTGGGACAGGGTATTTTTAGCTGTGGGTAATTTGACCTGAATTTGAAGGCTCAAGCCTCGCCTGGTGTGGCCAGTGTGAAATAGGATACACGTTAAAGGCTACAGTTTACATACACAATGTATATCTATAACAATATACTGAAGTGTTAATTATCAATCTAATTTTAATCAGAATTATTTCAGATCAGAACTTGCTGGTAACAATGCCCTAATGCACGTTCATGCCAAAAATCAAGGTTCTAATGTCAACGGTTCTCCTTATTTTGCCGACGAAAGGATTCGGATGGACTGACTGACTCACTCATTACCGGACAATTTGCGATCTGTAGCCTACTTCGTAGGAATATAGGTTCAGTAGATTTCAAGCTTTACGTGTGAAAATACATTTACATCTCTTTAATGGTTTTCAGTGCCCTTGTCCAGGATCAAAACAACTTTTTGAATCACATTATTTTCCCAACAATACAACAAATTTTTATATATAGTACTATAGTAGAAAGGTAGCATTTATGTAGCTTACGGTAATTCAACTCAAGACCAACACCTTCTCTGCACAAGATAATAATGATTCTATGTCATTCTCCTGAGCATAACCGGTACAAAGACGAATAAATAGCGTCTCTACATCACGTTGTTATCTAGATATATGAGACAACATATTTTGGGTATCGGCAATCTGATGAATGTACTATTCCGGTTTTCTTGTTTCACATTATATTCTATGGCGGTTGATCGGTGATTTTCTTCATTGATAAACCTTAAACCACCTCAGCTTCGTTGTGTGAATCGGAATTGCATTGCTGTGACACACCAGCACACTCCGTGGCAGTGATTCTGTATCCCCTAATCAAGGAATCAAAATGGATCAAGATTTGAAATGACAAGAGAAATTTAGACATATTTTGTTTACACATGTAATTTTTTGTTCAAATTATATCCAAGTGTGATATATAGTCAATATTCAAGAGGTACAAAAAAACCCCCAAAGTATGTCCTCATATTTTCACATCCATGCCAAGAAATACTGCATTGAAAAGGGTCCATTTAGCCTACCCTGTTTTATCGCTCTAATCAGCAAATGGCGGGGTAATATTTCTGCTGTCAAAATTGTATTTCCCTCCAAAGTCTTAACCCTTGAATCCAAGTCACACACTCTCTGATGCAAAGTAATGATTGTCCTAACTATGCGATTAGGACATTATGAACATGTCTTTGGTCATAGTGTACATATCATAACTCACATCAATGTTTTCTGCTATATTATTTCAATGATATGGTTTAGCAATTTAAGTTATGGAAACAGCGCTGATTGTTTGAGGGTATATGCAGTAGGCCTATGCTGTTGGGGAATTGTGGAATTGTCCCAGATGCACGTTAAGATTAACCTCAGTAATAGGGCCATGTGGCATGTGGATCAATGACAGGGTATTTTTAGCCGTGGGTAATTTGACCTGAATTTGAAGCCTAGCTGGTGTGGTCAATGATGAAATGTTTGGATGTTAAATAGGATACACGTTAAAGGCTACAGTTTACATATATATATAACAATATACTGAAGTGTTAATTATAAATCTAATTTTAATCAGAATTATTTCAGATCAGAACTTGCTGGTAACAATGCCCTAATGCACGTTCATGCCAAAAATCAAGGTTCTAATGTCAACGGTTCTGCTTATTTGGCCGACGAAAGGATTCGGATGGACTCACTCACTCATTACCGGACAATTTGCGATCTGTAGCCTACTTCGTAGGAATAACCCGGACTTATTTACAGTTATGACAGTGATATGAGTGATTCAAACCCCTTTCAGCTCGCATAGCCTGTTGAATAAACAACATTACATATATACAGTAGGCATTAGGACTCGAACACGAACTGAACTCTTGGAAATCCCCACCCCCAGTTGAAATCCTGCTTATATTAAGATGGGCACCGCCCAGTAAATCGCCAGTGATTTTCATCAAAAATCACCAGAAATTTTCATCAAAAGCAGGTCAGCTCAGAACTTGTTGGTGACAGTCTCCTAATGCGCCTTCATTCCAAAATAAATAACGATCGCCCATTTAATTTTACAATTTTTTAATTAAAGGAAACAGATTGAATAATATAGGTTCAGTAGATTTCAAGCTTTACGTGTGAAAATACATTTACATATCTTTAATGGTTTTCAGTGCCCTTGTCCAGGATCAAAACAACTTTTTGAATCGCATTATTTTCCCAACAATACAACAAATTTTTATATATAGTACTATAGTAGAAAGGTAGCATTTATGTAGTTTACGATAATTCAACTCAAGACCAACACCTTCTCTGCACAAGATAATAATGATTCTATGTCATTCTCCTGAGCATAACCGGTACAAAGACATACAGTGGGGCAGGGTATTTTTAGATGTGGGTAATTTGACCTGAATTTGAAGCTGATGTGGCCAATGTGAAATAGGATACACGTTAAAGGTTCACATATATCTATAACAATATACTGAAGTGTTAATTATCAATCTAATTTAAATCAGAATTATTTCAGATCAGAACTTGCTGGTAACAATGCCCTAATGCATGTTCATGCCAAAAATCAAGGTTCTAATGTCAACGGTTCTCCTTATTTTGCCGACGAAAGGATTCGGATGGACTCACTCATTACCGGACAATTTGCGATCTGTAGCCTACTTCGTAGGAATAAACAGCATCAGTTTGTTGGCAGGAACATAACCTTTTTCACGAATTAGAGCAGTAGCTCGGCAGACCATGGGGTTTTCGTTGCTTAGCAACCAAATAACACTTATGTTTGCCAATCGGTTTCTATGACGAATTAGTTATATATGTGTTGAAGGAGTGTCCCCCGCCTAGCTATCTCTACAAGATGTGGGTATATGGTTCAAGGTAAAGGTGTATAACACACCACATTTGACTGACTTCGTGATGACCTTATTTCGTTCAATAAATACTTAAGATTCGAAGAATGACCTCAGGTGGTTGCCGCGTGGTATCCACTCTCTATTTCCCAAAATAGGATTAAATCAGTATGAATATCCATCTGCTGCGAAAATACAATAAAAATTCTATAAAAAGCGATTTTACTCGTGTTTACCTCACTTGAACTCTCAAAGTCAATTAATTTTTCAATTTTCACGTTGTATGTATCCTTATCTACATCTAAAGCCTTCACATTTTAGTTAGTCGCCTACTTTGGAACTGTGATTCCGCATACATTTTTTGCTGTAGCGTGTATAACGTGAATCTAATGACTACCATTTACTTCCCCGTGATATTTTTTTATATGTAACGTTTCAAAAGAACCTTTTACAATCTCTATGTAAAACGCTAAATTATGTTGCATGTACCGAGGAAAAACTGCATTGCGGAGTAACGTCAATACGTCCTACACGATCATAAAAGGTGTAAAATTTGGCGATTTATATGGGCATAGGATAAATCCACAGACGATAACAAAACGGGGTTAGGAGATATCAGCTATCTAGCTCCCTATGACGTCACGGTGACATTGAGTGTGACATTAAGCCAAATTCCTCCTCCCCGATGAGGCATGTGGTCAGTGAGAAGCATTTGCGAGCTACGGTACTATATATATATTTGAATTTTGAACATATAAAAGGGTGGTGGAAGACGATGCCGGCGTACTCACTAGAAGTCATCTGGCCCCACAGATATATGTAATGACTGCATAATTCTATTACAACATCACAAGAAACAAAAGTGATCCATGTGATGACTTGTATCCACGCTTTTATTGTAGCTGTTCAAGTCATCTGTTGGAAAATGGTCAACTATGTGACCGCCAGATAGTAAAAAAACGGCCCAAACGAGGGAGTATTTATTGAATGCAAGTTCGTATTCAGAACAAATACATGTGATGTCCGACGCCGACCAGGCGCTTCATTCTTCACCATGTTTACAAGTCAGAAAACTACAATCACAATGATTTCAACAGAGGGCACGCCTCGTGGACGAAACGTCCTCTAGCAGAATCTCACCATTTTCAGGCAACAATTAGCCGCGACATTAAAAGAGTGATGGAAACCATATCACCGCTCAGATAAATATACTGACTGCATATTTCAACCAACATCACAAGAACCAAAAGTGATCTCTGTGATGATTTGTATCTCAGCCACGCTTTTGTATACTATGATTGTCTTTTTGAATTTGGTGCTAATACTGTTATATGGATATGGAATAGGTCTTTGGATTATGGACGCGGATATTCTTTAATGGACGACGGCTGAATTATGAATGACGAACTAGACGCTTGTATTAATTATAGATGTGCATGTGGACATATTGAATGACGTGACCACACGGACCCTAGCACCGGCTTGAGCGTTATTAGATACAAATATTTTAAAGCGAGGATGTAATAGACCTATCAAGTCATCTGTTGGAAAATGATGAACTATGTGACTACCCGAAGGTAAACAATGGCCCAAACGAGTGAGTATTTATTGGATGCAAGTTCGTATTTGTCACGCTTTTATTGTAGCTGTTCATGTGCACATATTGAATGGCATGACCCCACGATCCCTCGTACCGGATTGAGCGATGCTAGATACAGGGATGGTATGTGCGTTACCTTCTCAACGAAAAATTTAAAGGACGATATAAGGTTCGGTTGACATTTCTCAAAACTCTAATCTATCCCATCGACACAGCCATCCGCATTGTGCTGGAAAGGAATTCTAACCATTGGTTGAAATAATATTTTCAACGCAGTCATCTTTGGATGTATGTAAAATCGCTTGTACATATAGTGAACATAGATTGCCCGATCATCCTTTACATATTCGCATACTCGCTATGCCAGAATACCTCTAAATCCTTGAAATATAAGTGTCTAATCCGTCATTAAATATTCAGCTGTCATCCATTGAAGTCTGTCCGCGTCCATAATCCAACACCAGATTTAAAAACAAACATAGTATACATAAACATAGGCCAGTTTTCTGATAGATAGAAGTGGTCAAGGATGCCGGCAAGACATCATGATGTTCCAAAAATATCAAATCCGTATCGCTGTTCAGTATTCTCAATCCTTATGGTTTTCGTTGTAAAGTCGTTATCTGGAGAATGATGTATCTCGGTCACACTTTGATTGTGAAATTTGAAATTTGTGACAACTTTATAACTTTAGATAACTTCACCTCTTTCGTCCGATCACCCTTGATAAGGCGAACGAAGAGATAGCGCATATTAACATGGCAATGATCACTGAGATAGTGTGTAAAGAAGGTCAACATAGCGAGTTATCTGTTTTTATTACCGCCCACGTAAACGGTTAAAAAAATCAATATTTTATCGACGTTTGAACGTCTTCGCAAACTTCAAGTGAAGCACCAGTTAATTCATCATACCGGGTCGGGCTAGGATCACATCGATCTGTAATCGGGCAGACTCTATATCAAAGGTTAAAATAATCCACAGGGATTCCAGGATGTGTAGGCCCTTTTTCAAATCATGTGGTGACTCCACACAAAGTAAACTCATGATCTGCTTGGAAAGCAGTTATCCCTGCAAAGACTATATCCAGAGGCTACTCGGTATCAGAACAGACACTATTCTACTCGGCTAGCATTTCAACTGTAAAGCTACCACAGTCGTTCTGATCTGGACAGCGGGGTAATGAATTGGTGGAGAGATACAACACTACTGGAGAAAGTAGCAGATATGGAAACATTCAAAAAATGTTTAACCAACATCAGTGCCTGCTTAGCAACGCTGATGTGTAAAAAGAACTGTGTCACTTCTCAACACAATATATCAGCACGTCAAGTGAGCAAAAATCCGTTATTTGAATGCATTTGATTTAAAACCCCGAACGTTCACGTAAACCCGCGGGTGTGCACGTTTGGAAGAAATCACCGCAAAATACTCCTATGTCAACAAAGAGGCGAAGATGGTTTCCTTAGTGGCCGGACAGACACTCTTCCACTTATTAAGATAATATGTTTTCACACTCCTACCCCAGCAGAGTGGTGATAGGATTCGCATTCTCCAAAACCGTGAAACGGGATTATAAGAAAACCTTAACTTTCAAAATGTTAATACTCCCGTATCTCTGCTACCGAAAGCGACCTCCGGAGAAGCCCTATCCGTAATAATCGGTTATATCGCTAACCCCGAATTCTCGAATACGCTATGTTTAAGGCCAATCAGATGCGGAGCATTATATTTAATTCATCTTGAACTCTGATGGCTTAGCTCAGTTCAGACCTTACGCTACGCATACCCGTCCCCGGTGTATACGCCGCTGAACGGATCCCAAACCACGTCATACACAGCTACCTGTATCGTGAATACAGATACTTGGAATCGTCCGGCCGAGGATGGAGTGGTGTTCTATTCCAAACTAGATACGAGGCTGGATTATTATGGCGGCGGTTACGCTAAATTTCTCGACGTCAATAGTAAATTCAGTTCTTACAATGACAAAAGAAATTATAGTTATATATACGTTTTACTTAAGTTAGCACGGATTTCCATCAAAGCCACTGTCATGACGATTATAAGGAGGGTCGCTTTGTCAAGTAGTATTTATCTCACGTTTTTTAAGTAAGCATGCATTGTAGTAGCTAAACTATTTGTACTAGTTTTAATAATAAAATGGCTGAGTAAACTGCAAAACTGGATTGTTTGTCATGAGAGATGTCGGACAGTCGTGCTGCCAAGTGCTGTAGACACTCGACTTTCTTACCCACTCCTTTTCTGTTGGCTACCAGTTGCACTGTACGAACATGCAGTATATTAACACTCTTGGCTGTAAAACCATGTATGTCTGCCAAAAATGTTGAACTTAGTTAAGCGAATTTTCTCAAATTAGCCCTCTTTAATTTCTGGCTAACAAAATCCATGAAAAGTAGGACAAATCCTGAAAAAGTAGGGAAAGTAGGACAAGTCGATGGCCCGTACACAGGACAGGATGTTGCTTTGCTGATTGGCTAAAATTTACAGTTGCATTTTCCATGAACACGATTCATTTCCCATGTATACCAGGGGTATCCAGGATAGAGATACCCCCAGTTTTAGCGAGGATGGTGAAAAAGAAGCACCAGAACAAGATATTTATTGTATTTTCGTTTCCAAGGAGAAAATCATTCTCTGAGACAGACTCTTTACCGATAAAACACGGGAGATCGAATCAAGGGCGATAAACCAGATAATAGTTTTTACTTTTCGTCATTAGAAAGCATGATTCTGTCCTGTGCTCGATCACATCAAATTATGTGATGTGCCCATCGATGGATTAGACAACGTGAAGATATTATATATCAAAACCGATCGGGTGTTGTTCTGTTGTCGTAGTAGGTCTATCCAAATACGCTTAGTGAATCTCGATATTCTACTTCAGATCACTTGAGGCAGGGTTTTTCAGCAATATATTAAATTTAACGCACTTTTAAATCTATGACCTATCATGGATATAAACTCACATTTATTGATCTTGAACTTTTAAAAGAACGTTTGATTTACCATGAATCGCGCACAAATTTGTTATATCTCAACGTGCCGAAACCGCATTGTGTCACGTGACTTGCACGTATTTCTCCCAGGAAAGAGCATGAGTTACCTCATTGAATGGGCATGAAGAAACAGTGTTCAGAGTGTACTTATATAGCAGCCTGAATTACATTCTGTCTTGAGGTACTCTAGTGATTTTTCGAGTCTATAAATGTGAATAGATGAGAAACCTACTTGTCAGTATTCCGACTCAATGGGACATTAATTGCATTAGTGAAGGTTAGAGATATAGCTTTACGATGGCAGTATACTGTGCTGAAACAATGCCTTAGCAATCGGGACGCGTATAGTTTACACAAGCCCGTTTGATATTCATTCAGTAGAAACACTCTCTGCGGGAATATACAAGACTTGAAATATCGACCCACAGATGCGAGGAATATTTTCGAGGATGACGATGACATTTTTGTTTGCCATCGACTTCTGGTGATATTTGCGGGTTATCCCAATTCCCATTAAACAACCTGTCTCTTATGTCGGCACTTCATCAGATCATGAACGAGGGGGACAACCTATGTAGCTTCGTTTTCAAAAGGAGGCGAATTTAATAACAGATGGGTGAAAGTTTATTTGAAGAAGAAACACATTCAGTTTAACATCATGTACAATGAGAAGAAAGAAAATGGAGAACAGATGAAAATAGTAGGTACAGAATTTTCACCCACAAGCTGACCTATCGCTATTTAGATGGGCTGTTAGACCTAGTGCGTAATTACAACCATCGTCCAAGCGGATCACTTGATAACAAAACTCAGTCGGATGTCAAAAAATGAACTAAGCTTTCTTCGCTAACACAACACGTGGGCGAATACGATTCTACAAAATGTGAGTTATGCATACGGTCAGGTTTTCCCATTTAAGATATGTCAAGCCAAATGGACGGAGGATTCAAAGCGACGAGGTATATCTGTTGACAGGGAAGAACAAGCATTCTGAGAACCCCAACATCTCGCCTTGAGGGGTCATCCGCTGAAGCCGCAGCACTATTGAAAGCATACATGTAAAGCAAACTTAATATATATAGGTGTGCATGTACATTTTTCTCAAACAAAAATCTTATCATTGAAAAACTACGAAGTCTAAACTGCGATAATTTGGACAAAAATTAATTTCATGTTACAAATAGAACATAGCACGCGTAATCATATGAAATTTGTGTAGCAAGTGTCAAACTCATGCAGTGAAAGCTGACGGCTTCAGCAAACTTTCCATGTACAGGTGTACATGTATGTACATTATCAATGGCAAATTAATAAAGTCAAAACTCTCATAATTTGGACGAAAATTAATATTTTATCTCATAAGTAGCACAGGCACATCCCCTAATCACATGAAACATGTGTACCAAGCTTTATAATCCTCCAATGAAACGTGATAAATTTAGTTAACTTTCCAGTACATTTCTGTCTAACAAAACACCTTAATTGGCAAAACCTCATAATTTGGATAAAAATTCATATTTCATCTCATCAACAGCACATGTACATTCTCTAGTCATAACAAACATGTGTACCAAGTTTCATAATTATCCACCGACAACTGATCTGCAGCAAACTTTTTATGTACACTTGTACGTGTACATGTAGAAGCTGCCTACAATTTTACTAAACAAAAACATGTGGCTGTCGCCATCGGGACCCCTCGGGCCGGGCCCAGAGCAATTGTGGAAATAATGTTTCTGACGCCAACAACTCACATATTTGGGGTGGGCATAATTTTACCTGTATGATATAGATCGTAGACAGACAAAACAATATAGCAATAGAGCAGTGATTACCTATAGTAGATGTAGTCGAACGATTACTGTCTATTCACAGCAATCCACACAGGTTTGTGTGAACTCCTGAAAAACACATCCCATGGCACCGACTTTCAATAGGCTTCTGGTACTGGCTGTATTAAACAACTGTATGAAGTTTCATTGTTGTGAGTGAAGGACTTTTTGAGATAATGTGTTTACAAGGATATGGACCAACAGACATGTATAAAGGGGCAGAACTCCTGAAAAACACATCCGATTACACCGACTTTCAATAGGCTTCTGGTACTGGCTGTATTAAACAACTGTATGAAGTTTCATTGTTGTGAGTGAAGGACTTTTTGAGATAATGTGTTTACAAGGATAAAAACAGACAGACATGTATAAAGGGGCATAACTCCTGAAAAACACATCCAATGGCACCGACTTTCAATAGGCTTCTGGTACTGGTTGTATTAAACAACTGTATGAAGTTTCATTGTTGTGAGTGAAGGACTTTTTGAGATAATGTGTTTACAAGGATATGGACCAACAGACATGTATAAAGGGGCATAACTCCTGAAAAACACATCCGATTACACCGACTTTGAATAGGCTTCTGGTACTAGCTGCATTAAACAACTGTATGAAGTTTCATTGTTGTGAGTGAAGGACTTTTTGAGATAATGTGTTTACAAGGATAAAAACAGCCAGACATGTATAAAGGGGCATAACTCCTGAAAAACACATCCAATGGCACCGACTTTCAATAGGCTTCTGGTACTGGCTGTATTAAACAACTGTATGAAGTTTCATTGTTGTAAGTGAAGGACTTTTTGAGATAATGTGTTTACAAGGATATGATGGACAGACGGACGGACGGACAGACGGACGGACAGACGGACAGACGACGGAGGCAACGACAATACCGCTCGGGCAGAATCTGCCCGAGGGGTAAAAACTATCATTTGCAATAATTTGGACAAAAGGAGATCGTCTATATAACGTTTGGTGAATGAGAAGGAACGGGCTTTGAATGGATCGGTTTTTGAAAGCGCCTGCATATAGTCATATTCATAAGAGAACAGATATAGGTCAGCCAATAGGGGTGCACAATTAACATACAGGTCCCACTGGTATATTATTACGGATAGTTTACGATTTCGAAATTGTAATCATCTCTTTTGTCGTAAAGTCGATGAGAGAGAAGGCCCGCGAGATATAGGTCTTTGTAGTTTCCTTCAAATCCATGCAGCAAAGGTGGATATATATATCTTTCACTGCATCATTTATATAGCGATTATCCACAGCAAGAAGATCATCTATATAGCGTTTGGTGAATGAGAAGGAATGGGCTTTGCAATAATCTGTTTTTGAAAGCATCTGCATATAGTCGTATTCATAAGAGAACAGATATAGGTCAGCCAAAGGGGGTGCACAATTAGTACCCATTGGAATATCTATATTCTGTTGATATATTGTATTGCCCTTATTTCACATAGATATTATTAATGAGAAATTTGAACAACTCTTTTAACACAGAAACATCCCATGAATGATATCCCTTATATGTAGTAGAGCTAAAGATTGCTTTCTAGCTTCTGACTAATGTATCGGTGATCAGGTTTTTTTTAACACCGACAACATTAATGAAATAAGACGGACATTAAGGTCCTGATGAGGGATTGTAGTATAGGGAGTCGAGAATTCCCATGTGGATACATGTCTGTAGTACGGTATGTGACCTTTAGCATCAAGTTCTTCCTTAACTTCCTCTGTACCGGTATTTTTAACTGTTACAAGCTGGTATCAATACTGCCATGAACATGAATGAAGCGAATATATACTTATCATCACCTGTGTAGTTTCGAAGATTATACTCCAAGCTTTCGAACAAGATATAATATGATGAAAATATTTATCTAGAAAGTCTTTATTTTTGTATGCCAACGACAGGCAATCATTGAACTATATTTCTATCGGTACAATTGTACCGTTACGGTAATTGTACCGATACGGTACAGAGAGGGTTAAGACATTTTGAGTTTTTCAATATCCACATGCATTCAATGCCCGAGTTCTTAGAAATAGTGGCGCAATACCTTTCAGAAAATGCTTTTACCTCCTGATGGACCCTCGTCAACAGCGTTGAAATAAGCTTGGTGGTGCAGCTTCTAGAATCAGCTATGAAGCTAGCTTTGTATGGTGATTTATGTATTTTGGGAGTCCAGTACACTTTCGGTATATCGTTAGAAGTGGTTGGAAGACAAATACTGCTTACCTTGAGAAAAGTTTTCTGATTGTTACATAAATCTTGCAGAGTAAATTCTGTTTGGGAGTAAGTAGACGTTTTCGGCGATGGTGTGCTTATATTCAATTCCTTAACCAGCACCTGGTAAAAGTAATATTAACATATGAATATTATATTATTTGGAGCTTTGTCATGACGAATTTACTCTGGAGATTTGCTAGAACTTCTTGCGAACAGGTTTCTCAGTACTTGTTTTGCTTGGGGAAGCGTACTTCTGCCAGAATGGCGGATTGTTCCTATGACCTTGTTCTTGGTGAGGTCCAGCCAGTCAACGAGTACTGTAGGTTCAACTTTTTCTCACATTGACCACTCAATAACATACTCTTCTAGTGCAGTCAGGACTATCTTCTGGTCCGCCTTTAGGTTTATTTTTTTCGGTTCCCTATATT
Organism: Hanleya hanleyi; assembly: GCA_036873755.1. Taxonomy (NCBI): domain Eukaryota; kingdom Metazoa; phylum Mollusca; class Polyplacophora; order Lepidopleurida; family Hanleyidae; genus Hanleya; species Hanleya hanleyi. Next base: position 42,591 of record JAVTVY010011530.1, read on the forward strand.
TTAATAGGTCCCTTCATCTGGAATGTTTTTAGGTACTCTCATTATATCAAGGTCACCAGTCACAACATGCTTGCATGGTGTATAGATAAAGTTTGATGATTCACAATCACAACTATATCCTCCAGACATTTATAAGTTCCAGTCAAACTTCTTGACAGCATAGAGTAATTGAATACTTTAGTGGCTATAGATTTAGTATACTTATATGAAATGCAAGGAGGGTCTTTGAACTTAAAATAGTTTGGTACAGCGTTGCGTACCTCTGAATCATTTAGGATTCGTGGTAAATTATTAATGTCCAGTCCTTTATCCAAGTTGTTGAGTTTCAAGAAAAGCCCGCCTTTGGATGTTTTGATTATGTTCACTGGACGATACAATCGAAAATACACTATAACTTGACAAACTTTAGTGATTGTGGGTGGTATATTTCCTGAAGACACAGATCGTTGTATATCTCTGGCGATATGATTTAAAGCTCTCAGCGGTAATGCATACAGGACTGTACGCAAGCTATGTATACTGTTGGGTGTGTTAGTTAAACCTACTAAATATTTTGAAGTGATATGATCGTGAATCAATGCACTATTAAACTTTCTCCAACCATGGCTGTGATGTCTCCTTTGGTGGGCTAAGTAGCTGGGTAATATTGGATATATTTGTATGATGGTTTGTAACATTGCCGAACCCTTTGACATTATCATTTAAACCATACGGAGACACTGACTCAAGCTCCAGCATCCAGAACAGTTCCAGTTCTCGAATTTTTCTCTCAAATCCAAACAGGGAATCTTTGGTAGATGGGTAGACTATATCTATAATCTGGATACTGAAGTTGTCCCAGCCATGGTCGGGTCCAAACCTGAATTTACGAGTTGCCTCATTGTCAATCATCAGCTATATATGCATTCATATGCAAGAAAGAAAGGAAACATCAAATTCTCTTCGCAAATTATTTATTGAGCCAAGACAAAACCTATTTACAAATATCAAGGCAATACAATCCTGTTTTGTATAATCAATCAATATTTCAGATAGATTAATTTCAGACCATGCGGCACAAGAAACCAAAACTTTACGAAATAAAGCTAACCAGATACAGGAAGTGATATGGGCTTAAATTTTCTGAAACCGAAATTATTTAGTTTCATACCTCATTTCCTGTTTTTACTTGAGTACATTTTACCATGGTGGTACATGTATTATGATACACAATATTAAAGGGGTATCGTTACACCTCACATGCAAAGTTGCTCCCTATATAAGTCTTATATTGCTCATATTAAACAAATCAGATGTTTTGACAACATAGATTTTTAATAAAGCAACATTCATATCAATGAAATAATCTGAAAAATAATATGAATTTCAATGGTATTTTGGGACACTTTAATATCCAGTCAGTCTTTGAAAAAAATAACATGACGAACCTTGAACATTCAATTTCTTTGCTTAGATTTTACCACAGCTGCATGTACTACTAAAATTAACCACAGAAACGGGGCCTAGCTGTCACAATGTTAATGTCCATCTAAAGAGATTACTTTTACTTTCAAATTGGAGAGATATGCAAGATCAGGGAAAAATTGATGTCTGGCAACTTTTGAGCCACCATATGATCTACAGGAAAGCTTCCTCAGCATCTCAAATTCAAACTCGAGAATATGGTGGATTCTTGGACATATATGTGGCCTTCGTATCTCAGCTGCACTTTCATTACAGATGTTCGTGTGGAGACTTTGAAGTATCCACAAAAGTCGCATGTTAAAAGATAGGAGAAAACCTCATATCCAATGTACAGATAGACTGAACACCTAGTGTAGATTTTAGTTTTTCCATCACAAAAATTTAGCTGCAGTTGGTGAGAGTTTTGACGAAAATACTAAATCCAGTATTCATTCCAATTGCTCTGAAGGCTGTATATCCTAGAACTGCAGATTTTGTGAGATACAGTGGCTTACTTTCCCTAAACGAAAGGTAATGAATCACCTTATATGCAATATACAATGCTAGTATTCTTGACAATTCAATCAGTTAAGATTGTATTCATATTTCTTAAGATACTTCAAATATCCATGCTGCTGTCAAACAATCCTATTCTAGGTCCCCAATAAGTATTACATGACAATACCACATGAACCATAAAATATCATAGCACTTCTTTCAAATCCAGAGCTTCTGGTTGATTCATTCATGTGTATGTTCCAGAAGCGATATGTTAGTGTCAAGTAAACATGAGAAACGACATTAGCACCATGACGCCAAAATAGGCCATTACAATGTACATGTATATTTGGTAGATACTTCGTGTAAAGAGCTATTGTCTAGGCCTTCGTTGAGTTGTACATGTACATGCAAGTCCCTGGGTCTAGAAACATTGCTGTCTCAAGTCTTGGATATTATATAATTTTGTGATGGATTAAATTTAAAATGCACCCAAATATTTACTTGTTATGGTGATGCAAAAGTACAGTTGAAAGAAATTCCATGAGGATTTGAAGTCTCTATAAAAATTTATTGTCATCTGGTTTGCTGGTGGGAGAATTTTAATCAATACCAGCTTTAATATACTGACTTTGTGAATGGACTTCATTAGTCTGCAGAGTTATGTATCTATATTTATTGTTTGTCAATATGATTACTAAAATCAACGAGATCAATCAATTCCCATACTACTGATGGAGAGTTGACTAACTGATACACAAACAGGATGTTATCCATGTAGTTTCTCCTTTTACACGAGGTGATCAATCTAGGATTTATGTTTACCATACTACTCACTCACCATAGACCAATGTGTACACGTAATATTTATTTATTTGTTCTTTGTTTAATTCTTGTATTTTTACAATCTCACAATTACAAACAATCTGTGTCCTTACTTGCAATGACAGTTTGGATTCATATATGCTGTATTGAAGATCAAAACCAGTTTCTTCTTAATACACAGCAATCTTTTTTCACAATCATTGTTGAAATGTCTGTTGGAGATAGTTTCCACTTATATTATTATTATAACACTTCGCCAATAAACAGATACCTGTACCTTCAATATTGGGATATGGCTTGAAAGAAAGAATGCAACATTCCCTCAAAACTCTATTAATATACAGTACTTACAAATGAATGGGTTGCGGGTTAAATTGTCGTCACTGTCAAAAACCAAGATCACCCGTATTCTAATAATTATTCTTACAATGTTTCATTTATCACAATCACTGACAGTTACAGCAGTATTACAGTAATCCCTCTAATAATTCAATCACAGGAAGTTAAATTTTACACCATCAGGAGTGATCAAATTCATTAGAACAGGAAGTTGACAAAATGGTTCAAAATTATGGAGATAATCCATAATATTTCTTCACTATTTCAATGATTTTAATGGGCGATCAAATTTAAAAGAACAGCTGATTTAATTTTGTCCCAAAAACTTAGGGGTGACTGAATTTGATAGGGGGATTGAATTATAATAGAGGGATTACCGTATATACCATGAATACGGCAATATACACCAAACTCAATCAGTATTATATTTTGCACTGAAGATCCTCATCATCACGACCTCAGACAGAGTGGAGTGAATATTTCCGGATAGTCAGGACTTGGCAGGAACCCTCGTGTTGATCCTCAATCCATGCATCAGCTTTATATCCTCGGCCAATGCCTGAAAATACATAACCATAGTCCTGTTTTGAAGAAAAATGCAGAACGTTGGTATTTTCTAATTGTTTTTTTTTTATATAACTACCAGCAAAACTTTCATTGGGTGCTCTGTTGACCATTGTTGACATTTAATTTTTTGACAAAATTTTCAACCAGTTGATCGAAAAATAGTTTGCTGCTCTCAGGAAAGAAAGTGCAAAAATGGATCCAAAAACAGAGCACACAAATATGTCAAGAAAATATATATATCAGTAGGATATAAGAACATTTTATATCACAATTGCAGAACAATGATGTTATTACCAGTGAGTGAGTGAGTGAGTGAGTGAATATGAATTAACATTGCTTTCAAAACTATTTCAGTCATATCACGATGTTGGTTCCTATTCCTTTTCACACCCGGAAACCACATGGGTAGGGTCCTATTCCTTTTAACACCCGAGACCCCACGGGTGGGGTCCTATTCCTTTTCCCACCCGGGAACCCCACGGGTGCATCAGTTAGTCGCCCCTTACGACAAGCTCTCTGAGGAGCTGAGACCTATTCTTACCAGATCCCAGTATATATGTAATATATGACTATTACAAGATAGGACAGTCACACTTTTATCACCAGATCACAGGACAATATGATAATTTCAGTACCACATGATCACGGTGGGAAATAGGAAAACAATTTCTATTTGCCCATGAGCAGGGACAGGCAACCAGCACATCCAAATGCATGGCTATTCGAGCAGAATTTGGTTGCCCAAAAGAAAATTTGGTTGCCCCGGCAACTGGGCAAGGGGTTATTTCGCATCCTGCATGATACATCATCACCATACAATGTGATACGCAACACTATTAAGGCCATACCAATTTTATCCTTTGTTTCAAGGGCAGATTTTATTTTGTTTCAAGATAGGAAGTGATAATAAAAATAACTAGAGGTCACGGCCACACTTGATCCCATCGGCCTAGTGTGAACTTGCCATCATTTTAACATGAGCAATATAAATCTCCGTTTATGTTTATTTGTATGGAAAGTTGGCTAGAGACAACTAGATATAAAAGGGGCGGGCACCCACCAACCACCCGCTCTGATAAGAGGAGCATTAAAGTGGCTCTCAATTATGTGTAAGGAAATGTTCACATGTAATAGTAAAACAAAACTCAGACAGGCAATTTACAGGTTAAATTCGGACGTCATTGTGACGTTGGCCCGTCTGAGTGTTATAACATGCAGGCTTTGCGCCGGGACATCAAAATTTAACCTGCAAATTGCCTATCTGGTTTTTGTTCTTGCTATATTCACGGAAAACTACCTGGTGGATTTTTCTTGATATTTTGAAGTAAAATTGCAGTGGGAAAGTTTAGCTACTGTGCAAAGTTTCACCGTTGAGCAAGCTTACTTTCCCTTGCACAGAAAAGAACAAACCGAACACTGTCGGAGCGTTTTCTTCAAGTAAAGTGAAGTTCGACCAGTTCACAGCTAAGAGATGTCAGCGCGGCACACTGCCACAAGTGACATGGACGAAATAAGCAAATTCAAGTGCATTTACTTGCATATATGTCAAGGGGAGGTAATCACCTCCCAGCATAAGATATTAAAACAATTATATTCAATATTAAAACAGAATGATCGATTTGAGGACTGGGACCGGGAGAGAATACCCCAGCTAGAAATTTAGAAAATTTTCCCAATTTCCGACTTTCTAAATCTTGTGAAATTAGGGGGGGAGGATGTTAGTCAAACATTGGTGTTCAGATCAAACCATCTTCTTGTAAGACTGAATTGTTCGTGGGGCTTTTGTCCGGGCACCCTTTTACACAGACCCAAAAATCGTCACAAATGTACCCAATTTCAATAGGCTTGTGATTTACCACACAATATGCTACCAAATTTGAAGTGTGTAGCTGCAATGGTTTGGTTTCTAAAGCATTAACGTCATTCTGTGGATATTTTCCATTTGTTGCCATGGAAACTGCAAAAACACCAAGCACACAATAATGCTACCAAATTTGAAATGTCTAGCTGCAATGGTTCTGTTTCTAAAGCATTAACCTCATTCTGTGGATATTTTCCATTATGTTGCCATGGAGACAGCAAAAACACCCAAATTTACATGTACCCAACATTGCTGTATACCAAATTTGAAGTCTCTAGCTGCAACGGTTCGGTTTTCAGAACGTTCACGTCGTCATGTGGATATTTTTCATTATGTTGCCATGGAAACCACAAAAAGCAACAAAATGTCTCCAATTTCAATAGGCTTGTGCTTTACCATGCAACAATGCTGTATACCAAATTTGAAGTCTCCAGCTGCAACGGTTCTGCTTTTAGAGCATTCACGTCGTAAGGTGGATATTTTTTTTGTTATGTTGCCATGAAACCACAAAAACCACCAAAATGTCCCCAATTTCAATAGGCTTGTGCTTTACCACCCAACAATGCAGTATACCAAATTTGAAGTCTCTAGCTGCAACGGTTCAACTTTGAGAGTGGTCACGTCACTATGTGGATATTTTTCGTTATGTTGCCATGGAAACCACAAAAATCAACTAAATGCACCCAATTTCAATAGGAATGTGCTTTACCACCCAACAATGCAGTATACCAAATTCGAAATCTCCAGCTGCAACGGCTCACCTTTTAGAGCGGTCACGTCATTATATGAATATTTTTCGTTATGTTGTCATGGAAACCACAAAAATCAACTAAATGTGCCCAATTTCAATAGGCTTGTGCTTTACCACCCAACAATGCAGTATACCAAATTTGAAGACTCTAGCTGGAACGGTTCACCTTTTAGAGCGGTCACATCATTCATCCAGCCAGCCAGCCAGCCAGCCGGACAGCGTGACAACATGATCCCATCCGGCATATATGCCGATGGGATAATATAAAACTGGATCACTCGAGTGGAAACTTGCAGAAAGAAAAGGGGTGAACTTCAAATGTCAAGTCTTTTTTTTTATATTATTGCCTCCAATCTGCATGTGAAACAAAAAGTGAAATTGGTATCAAACCAGGACAGCTGATTTTATTTATTTATTTTTTTTTTCATACAAATTTAATGTAGCCATATGGAACAAGTTTTGTGAGATGCAACCAACAATTTGCAGGACTTGAATTTGACCCATAAAGTCCACCAAGGCCATTGTCTTGGATGACCTTCTGGCCTTGATGCCCACTGCCAATTTCCAAGTAATTTATGCCAGCCAGAGGCCTTAGCGCCCTTAATCTCACCAAATTGGCCTTGCAATCAAATTTCCCAAATTCAAGGCCTGAATTTGATTTAAAATAAGATAAATGACAACATGTGGTAGCTGATGATTTTAGACAGAACAACTTTTGTAATTTTAATCCCTGAGATTCATACATGTACAACATCAATTTGTGACATACTGTCAGTATAATGATGTATACGTGTCAGTATATACTTTGTATAATGGATGTTCCTGTTTAGGGACTTAGAGATTAAAGTACATTGTACATTAAATTACTCGTACTTTGATTATTAAATTACACGTACTTTGATGTCCTTGAACACAGTATTGTAAATCTACAATAGTGCCAGATGTAAAATCAATAGCGTTTCTGAAGTCAGTCCGACTATTTTAAGCAACATTAACAGATTATAGGGCAGAGGTTGAGTACATGTATACTGGCATGACTGGGACACCTGATCTTCTAAAGTAGCTGCTCGATAAAAAGGATCCCTTTCAATCTTTAAATCTATACAGTCGATCAGAATTCTGGATCTGTGAGTATAGATGTTATTTGGCTTGTTTGAATATTTGACAGTATGCATTGTGCATTTGTCTCTAGGCAATCGTCGGGGAATTCCCTTCCCCCTCTACTGCTACAATATTAGCCATAGTAGTCCGGTGGCTTACGGTCAAGATCGTGACTGACTGGAATAAAGCACCATATTTTGCACAGAGGCTCATTTGGGCATAAGGAATGATCTCAGAAGGGGTGCCCATTTCTGCAGGAGGTGGAAGGCCCTTAATTTGCATAAATCCAATATGGCCGCCATAATACATACAGTAGCCTCCTGTTGGCGACTGTTTGACAGCTTCGAATCGCCTTTTTACACGAGATTGGTTTTCTACGAGCCTGACTGACTCAAGAAGAAAATAATAACGATAATTGGAAACTTTATTTCCCGTTGTATATCCAATATGGCCGCCAGAGCGTCACCAATAATGGTATTATTGCTATACACATGTATGTGTGTTTGTATACATGCTAATGTATATCATATATATTTATAAAGGCTTCATTGAGAGGTTTATGTACATGTAGCTCTGTTATGATTGACTCGATCAAGCACGCATGAAGGTTATTGGCTATTTTCAATTCTATAGATATCCAACATGGCCACCAGCGCCCCATCCTCAATGCTGATTATCGGTAGTAAAAACAAATGTTTCGAAGGATGAAACTTCAGGTTATCGTACATGCCACGATTGTGAACTACATCAAATGTTGCCAATTGGATTTTTTCCGGCTCCTTACATGTAAATTAGCATGTGTAAATCCAGCGGCAAAGGGAGTTACTCTTCCAACACCGGTTGGAATCAGGCTAAAACTGTGCTAAGTAACTACCCTGAGGAAGATTTGCTTGTTTCAAGTTTCACAAACAGTTTCGATATTTGGCACTCGAGAAGATATGCTTTCACTGTCTCGTGTGATCGTTCATCTGCTATGCAAAACCCTGTTATCATAGAAGCTAAATTAGACAAAGAGTTGTCGAAAGGTCAAATTGCTGTTCCCTTCGCAACTCCTTTTGACAATAAGGTTTGCACTCCATTAGTCTTAGTCCTCAGAAAGGAACCTAATATTTTTGGGGGCTCTTGGTGACCGAGTTGTCTAATGCGCATCGCTGGTGATCGCAAACCTCACACCGCCAAACCGGCACGGATTCGAGCCTCGCTGTTGCATGTGTGAAAGTTTGCCAGTTACATGCAGACGAGCCGGAGGTGGTTCTCTTCCCGTATCCCAACTTCTTCCATCATTAAAACTGGCTGTCACCATATGAGTGAAATAACCTTGAGTGTGACATTAAACCAAATCCCCCCTAATATCTTTAGGATGATAACGATTTATATTTTCCTGGAAAATCTGCCTTGTCTATTAAAAAATCTGTTTACATGATGCCTTCCGCATCATACCTATCGAGCCAGCGATTCACCACTTATTGGGGTTTACCGGGGACGACAAGTATTTTTATGATCGGTGCCTCTCGATGGGATGCTCTACGTCCTGTAAGATATTAAAGAGCTCAAGTCATTCTTTGCAATCGGTTATGGGTACAAAATTCGGCATATCAGAGGTGATCCACATACTGGACGACTTCATGTTCGTCGATGCAAATGACGCCAGCCACTGATCTATAGGTCTCAACACTTTCACGTACTTGTGTGAGTATTTGGGCATTCCAATCAAACATGCTAAGACTTACTACCCATCAACTACTATGGTTATGCATGGGATTCAACTGGACTCCAAAACTATGAAAGCACCATTTCCAGAAGACAAACTTCATAAACTGAAAATCATGCTGGGTGAATTCTCGCGCCGCAAAAAGATAACTCTTGTGGAACTGCAATCTCTCATTGGCTCGCACAATTTTACCTGTAAAGCCGTCGTGCCCGGCAGGGCATTTCTCCGCTGCCTGATAGACTTTAACAAAGGTTGTATCACAGGCTCACCATCACATTCGCTTGAATGAAGCTAGAGCCTATGTTAATACCTGGCTTGTATTCCTGGAGTCTTTTCAACGGAAAAGTAATTTTCTTTCTCCAAATTGGGTATCCTCTGATGTGATCAAACCAGATCAAACTCTTTCCGACGCTGCTGGTACCTTGGGTTTGGCAGCTGTTTTTGGATCCTCGTGGACAGACCAAGAATGATCAGCACATCTTGCACACTTACATTCCACGGTCAAGAAGTGCTTGCCGTGGAAATTTGGGGCCATAAACTGGCAAATCATAACGTTCTATTTCTTTGTGATAGTATGACCTTGGTTGAAATAAACAATCACCACTCTTTCATTGCTGATGAAATTAATGCGTCAGTTAGAAGTTGCCTGCCTTCTGAACAATCTTATTCTTGACAAACTCTCGCGGTTACAATTTCAGGAAGCCCTGTCTCTAGCCCCTTGGCTCAATCGCTCGTCGCACCCAATACCCTGTCTGTTGCTGAGTCTTTGAAGCAGAGTTCATCTGACGGCGTCCCTTGCAGAATCTGCCTTGAAAGTATACAAGCGCGCGCATGACAAGTATATAGAGATTTCCCCAATAACACTGGTCAGCGTGCCAGTAAGATATTCTTCATCTCATCGGCACAGTTGGGTTTCCTTCAAAGCATTCTTGCATTTCCACAAGTATGCATCCTCCACAGCTTATACATTCGTGTCGGCTATCAGTTATGTGTACAATTTGTCCGAAGTACACAATCCTACTCAGTTATTCCTTGCCAAAATGCTACTTGCGGGCATGTCAAAATTACACGGCCGTATACCAGACTACCCATAACTAAGGATATCCTCCATAAGATATTTGATGCTATAACCCGCGTTTACGCGTTAGTGAATTGACAGTTCGTTCAAAACAAGACAGCAATAGCAATGTTCTTTGATACAACGATGTCTCTTTCTCCGATCAATCTGACCCGTTACAAGGCATGCACATTATTATCCGCAACTTCAAACACAACATATCCCATAAACCAGTTCATTTGTTTATACTGATAATATTAGATATTGTCCAGTTCAAGCAATCCGTGCTTATTTTCGGTGACATATTTCACATCCGAGGACGGGCCCCTGTTCCAATTTGCAGAGGATGCGCCCGTTTCATCTGCCTATTTCTCAGCTCATGTGGAAAATGGAATCTCTCTAATCGGCATTGATCCTCTTTAATAGGCCATAGTTTTCGCATTGGTGCCACCACTTCATCTTCAGCAGCAGGAATCCCGAATAACATTCAAAAATGTGTTGATGGAAGTCTAACGCTATATTAGTATGACACATTTCACTTGGTAGGTATGCATTGTCCAGTCACGCGTTACATTGTACGGTAGCCCCAACGAATTTATTGCATAAATAAGGATCTGGTCCAACTTCACCCAGTTTGGCAAAGGTCAGTCAGGGTCTACCGTGCCATCTGAGTCGGTTATATATGATTATTTTCTAATATTCACTGTATACCTAACACCAAGAAAACAATATTAAAAAATAATTCAAAATTTCGGATCGAAAATTCGTCAAAAAATGATCATTTTTTGGTTCTGACGTAGCTGTAACGACATTATGGCGGCCATCTTGGATTATTTTGTATTTCTAGCTAGACCTTTGCCAACACTATTAGTGTGAAAATTTTCAGACTCTTACCCCAGAGGATGGCGAATATATGATGTCTTGAAAATCGTTGGGATAAAAATTGCCATTCATACGCCCAAAATGACCCCGGGCCCCTAATGGGCCACATATTTCCTCCTGGGCCTCGTAATCGGGTGCACCCCTTCTGATATTGTTCTCGGTGTCTCTGACGAGACGTGTGCTAAATTTGGTGCTTTATTCCACCCTTTCACGATAAAGTGAAAATCTGATCTTAAAAATTGCCATTTATAGGCCCAAAATGACCCCGGGCCCCTAATGGGCCACATATTGCCTCCTGGGCCTCAAAATCGGGGGCACCCCTTCTGATATTGTTCTCGGTGTCTCTGACGACACGTGTGCCAAATTTGGTGCTTTATTCCACTCTGTCACGATAAAGTGAAAATCTGGCCTTAAGCCACCGGACTATTAAGAATAGGTTAACCAGAGGACTATTCTGTGAAGTCATGTGACGCAGTCAGTATGT